>JAAGAY010000369.1:0-55672 GCA_011801015.1 Ardeotis arabs | reverse complement strand
TGGTGCAACCGCACATGGATTTCAATTTTGAAGAATCACAGGACACAATTCCCAGCGCTTCTCTGACTGATAGCAATTGTTGGAAAGCAAAAATAAACGCGTGTGACTCACCGCTCACGCAGGTCTAGGGGACAGAGCACCACATCCTTCACACGGGAAGGCAATTTGGTGAAGGAGACTCAACAAACTCAAAAGACTTAATCATGATGCAGCGCCGTGCTCCCGCACAGCTACCAACGGGACCCACGCTCACGTGCCAGGTGTTTGATTTGGAAGGAAGACATCCTCCAAAAACAGACATTGAGATGATGCTTGGATGAGCATAAGGGAATTTAAAAAGACAAAGTATTTCAAAAGAAAATAGCTAAGTGGAATTTGAAAGTCAAAAGCTGAGAAGTTTTTAAAGAGAGAATATCTTGTCTTGCTGTAAGCGTGAGATTAGATTTTCTGCTGGTAAACATCGGTGTAATTTCATTTACCTACTGGAACTAAACCAGTTTATTCCAGTGAAGGTCTAAACAACCAGAGCGCTTTCTCTTTTTCAATAATGCAAGAGCTAACTCTGCCCATGCCTGTCCCAGGAGCTGCCAGCAGCGGGAAGGGGCCTGGCAGTACTGGGTAAGGACGGTATTGGTTTTGTTTCAGCAGCTTGGTGTTCACGTTGCCAAGCCAGACCCCGACCAGGCACTCGCCAGCTCCCCTTTCCAGTCCACTGAATCTTCTCCTTGACTGGCCCAGCATAACGGGATGGCAGCAGATCCTAACTGCTACAAATCAGCTATCTACTGCCATAGAGGATATGGCAGCTCTGACTGGGGAGGGAGAGAAGGCGGCAGGGATTTTAGCTAATTATCCTCAACCTCCAAATGTCCCTGCGATGCGCATCGTCAGCTTGACAGCCCTGCTGTGGTGTGAGCAGAAATGTCCTCGCCACACGGTCCTGGCTCACCACTGCCAGAAAGGTGGACACGTCAGGGGGTCGCGTAGGTGAGACAATCTCTACTCGCCGTCCCTCTCCCTTTGGCCCAGACTCTCTGCTCTTGTCTAACTCTGCTCTCTTTACCCGTGTCTGGTTTTAATCAAACCTGTCGGCACAGAGACCCTGACCTTCTGAAAAGCCACCCTGCACTATAATTAAAATGATTTGTCTAATGCTGCCACATCAAGATGGATTTCAGGAAGTAGAAAGTGCAAACTCCCAGAGCTGGTGGAAAAATGCAAATAAACACAGCGTCGATCTGGCACAGACAGCTGTCACTCAAACTGATCTCACCCGCTGGAAGGATTCAATGAAACACAGTCTGCCTGCGAGATACAGCGCTGGGAAATGAAGCTTTAAATGGTGTTTTCATCTGTGCTGGAATGCCTCAATTTATGCTTTGCTTTGCTTTTTTTTGTGAAATAACTGCTCTTTAAAAAGAAATGCTAATACTGCTACAAATAATTAATGTTATCCGAATTTATCAAATTCTAGGAGTGGGTGATTAGATTCAAAACAGCAGAGACATTTTGAATCTCAATTATATGAGACAATATAAAAACAATGCCTATGTTCTTAGGTAACCTTTGGTCTCAGTCTTTTGCTGAACATCAGTGTTCCTGAGGCTAGCGTATGTTTATTTCCTAAGTTGAAATGTAACATTTTGCCCATATGTTGATATTAAAACAAAAATTTCACGTCCAAAATCTTTAATCTTTTTATTCATGCGTTCTGTCGCTCTCAGGCAGGGATTGTGAATATCAGACGCTGCCTTATGTGAAATAATTGACTGTATTTTCTTTCCTCTGAACTAATTCACCCCATTTTCTCCCTATCTATCATCTAGATGAATGCACTGTGTTTTCTATCTATCACTCTGCTAAGGTACTCATCGCCGGGGTATGCAGCCAGCAGATAAAAAGTATAATGATGCCGTCTTAAATAAAGAAAATAGATGTTCCACTTTCAGTAAAACTGAGCCAAATTCTAACAAGTGGGTTGCCACGAGGAGAATTTGGCCCTCTGTTTCAAGCAGAGGGCTTTTCCGAAGCAGCACTCCCAGCCTGTGATATTCACAGCCCTTTCCCTGCAATGCCGTACGGCCTGGGAAAGCCAAGGTTCATCTCTTGTCCTCCCTCTGCCCCAGCCCTCCTCGCTGGAGCTCGCACAGCCCTCCTTGCCGATGCCCAGTCTGAGCCCAGGATTTTCTGTCTTGGTCAGCGTGGACATGGAGAACCAGGTGTTGCGCTCAGATGAGCCAAGAGAGGACATGAAAGCCCTGAGATTTAAGAGCTTGGCATCTCGCTTTTGCACGTTTAATGGCTCGGATCTGGCCAGCATCTGCCAGCAAGTTCTCCTTAGTCAGAGTCTGGGTTAAAGCTGCATTTCAGAGAGGCAGACCCACAGCTTCAAGGGCTATTAAATGATTCAAGAAACTAGATAATTCAAACAGCAGTAAATATGACAAAACTACATAAATTGAACAGGTTTTGTGAATATCTGCCTGATTTATAGAGGAAAGAAAAGCAAACCAGGATCCTCAGGTGCAGTGTTTCTTCGATATAAAATGATGCGCCAGTGAGGGTCACTGGTGTGAATTTTTTATGTGATGGGAGTAGTCCAAAGTGCAGGACTGGGGTCTGGGATCCGAAACGCAGAGAAAGCAACCCTTGGCTGCTTCACAGACAATTCATCATCAGAATGTCCATTGTGAACAAAAAAAGGGCGATCAATTTTTTAAGCAAGTCTGTCCTGAGAACAGGCAGCTCAGACCGATGCCCCTCTAATGTACCGTATAAACTTTAATGCACTACCACTCCATTTCAGCCACGTTTTTTTCCCCTCATTGCAAAATGCTGAATTCCAGTTAAATGCTGGATGGTATTTCCTGACTGTGTGACTGATTGCTTGCCTTTGTGCACGGCTGGTTATTTGTTAGCGGCGAGCACTTCAAAGCCTAACAGCGGGTCCAGCCGCCCAGTAAAGTGGTTCGGGTCTCTCTGCCCACCCCACTACGTTCGTCGAGAGAGAGGAAACATCTTGGGCACTTCACAACAGAGATATGAAAAGTGGCTGCACTGCTTTTCATGCAGAGGCACCGCGCCTCCCTGCCAGCCAGCACATCCAGATATTTTCTCCGTGGAAATTGTGACAGAGGTGGGAGGGGGAAGGGGAGTAAATTATATTTATGCCAAGTGATCACTCTGTAACGTGTTTGCGGTATATCTCTTTATGCCTGACCAACTATAGAGGGTTTATGATGTGCTCTCCATTCTTAGCAAGGTTTCCCTACATTAAACATGAGAACAAATCTCCTTCTTTCAAGAAAATGTACGGCAGGAGGTCTTGTTGGTCTTGTTTCTGATTTCTCTGCTGATGGGACAGCATTTAATTAGTAATTACGCTTATTAATTCCAAGAAAGCAGCCATGATGTAGCTGCTCTGTGCTGAGATTTTAAGCTTAGAACAACAAAGTAAGTTGGGTTCCTCCCTTCAGCAGATCCCCACGGCAGCCCCCAAAGCATCAACACAGCTCAAAAAGCAAATTTGCAGCATACTATATCATGTGTTGGCCTCTGCTTGGAGGGGTAATTGGATAGAAGTGGGTCACATTTTCAAGCTCTTGATTGCCTTTACAAGGAGAAGGAATACGTTCAAGGACCCAGATCTTCTTTGGAGAAAGTGTTTCCAGTACTCCTGTGCTGTGGACAAGAGACAAATGTCCCAGCTGCTGGGGTGTGAGAGGAAACCTTTCCATTCTCCGCGCAGAAGACCTACAGCACCCCACCAAGCAGTTTGCAGTCTGCCCTGCCGACAGCAGCATGGAAGGAATTAGGCGCAAACACGAAAACGGGATCCAGGTGACAACATTGCCTCAGCCACTCACACTAATTGAAAAAAAAAAAAATCAAACAAAAGACAGGAAAAAGAAACAGCAGCAGGCCAAAAAGCTCACAGGGCACCTGACATAAACAGGAGCATTTGCTGTGGGAAGGGAAAGCAGTTTCCTGTAAAAAGGATTCCAGCCATGAGAAATCTTAATCTACTGCATGTCAAAAGATTTGAGCTCAAAAACGTTTCTGTTCTTTTCTTCCAGTATGTTTTGTCATCTCGTGCTCTGGGAACATCTTGAATAGCTGTTAATAATTTATATGTTACAGTGGCATCTTAAATCACTTGACTGTCAGAAGGGCTTTGAAACACAGGGTTCCTGGGTGCGCCCTGGATGATGAAGGGAACTCCTGAATCTTCCAGGTGCCAATAAGTTTTGCTTTTATTTCACACAACAATGTGATATGCAGCCTGTTATGACATGGTGCATCTGTGAACACTTGAAAGAAGGCTTAGACTGACAAAAAAAAAAAAACCCAAACTACAGCTTGAGGAAAACACTCACCAAAATCTGTCTGGTCCTTGGAAACACTGACCAGTTGGGATAACAACGCTAAAACGGCTCCCTGAAGTAATCCTTGCACTGGATCAGGAAGACTCCACTCATTTTTTTGGCACTGTTTCCCTGTTGGAAAAGATTATAATTTAGGGCACAGTCACATTTAGGGCCTAGAACTCAGCTGCTAAGTTTGCAACCTCAGCCACATCCCATCACGGCCCTCAGTGACTCACCTTCAAAACTGCCTGGGTGACACTCAGTGGGCTGTGAGAAGATGCTGCCAGTAAAGGCTCTTTTGAGACCTTTAGAGAAAAAATGCTACTTCACAGCAAATTGTTGCTGCCCTTATTTTCAAAAAATGTATTTTCCATGCCAAGGACTTTCCCTCTGAATAGCTCAGCAGGGCTTTTCCTGTAGACTTATTGTACTTTAAAAATGCTAGATTTGCATAGATCATCACGCAGAGAAGGCCACAAGCAGAGGAAAGAGAAAGAAAGGTACGGGCTGGAGGTAACATAAGGGAAGGAATAGATAGGACAGTTGGAGGAAAGATGCATGAAAAAAAGAAACAGAAATGAAGTGCAAAGGACGTCATTCCAGTGACTTCCGCAGTGCAAAGATATCATCCACTGCTGCTGTTTAATTGGAGGGCAATTACATGAGAACATTTGCAAAAAGGAAGATGAAGGATTTCTTATCTCTGCTGGGATTGAATGTCCTTTTGCAGCTCTGTCTCTCAGGAAGGGAGCCTTTGCTGGGCACGTGCTGCCAGCTGCAGCACAGGGTTGGCAGGCAGCAGCTTGTAACTGATGCACGACACATCCTTCAAATGCAGGCTCTCCATCGGGGACAAGCACTTGATCCTTCTAAAGAGTGCAAGACCCCCTAGGAAAAAAAAGACCATTGACTTTCTGTGGATTTAGGGCAAACTCTTATCCAGCAAAGTGTCTTCTGCAGAAGTTTGTGCGGCGCAAACGGCCCCTCAGCAGCCGGGGAGTCCTTACTCCGTGCCTGCGGTGCGCGTGTGTTATCTGCCCTGCACACCTCGATGCGGCTCGGGCATCGCTCTCCTCGGCGCCCAGGGAGCCGATTAGCCTGGATGACACGGGGCGGGCTGCGGCGCACATGGCTTTTTCTTCCTTTTTATTTTCTAAATCGAAATGACATTGAAGAGGGAGGATCTGTCGCAGTGCAAGGACGAGAGTGCCCTCTATTGTCAGCGTGCTCTCCAGCACTTTCCCTCCTTCAAGGGCTCTGAAGAGACGCCTCTGCCTTGCAGCCTCTCCTTTCACTTCCTTTCCTTGTTGCACGGTGATGGCAGCTCCAAATTATTTAATACAGTTCAAGCACAGGCTGTCTTTATCTCTCCGAGCGAAAATCAAACAGGGGATGCTGCAGCAGCTGGATTTCACAAGCACCTGATCAGAGACGAGGCCAGAGTCACACAAATTGTCCTACAAACAACAAGCATTTGGTATAAGGATGGAGTGAGGTGCAAAACTGTATTAAATCGAATGGTTTCAAACCAGAGGATGCTGCAGGCCCCGCACAGGGCCCCGGGGCCTCTGCTAGGCCTTGCCCACCGCCCGAGGGGCTCTTTGGGCCCTGAGGCCTCCTTCTCGCCTCCACCGCTGGCTGGGCAGGAGCTGGGCAGGAACTGTGCTGAACTCCTGACAGGATTCTCTTGTATTTCCAAAATAAACAGGAAAACATGTTATTGCGGCAGTTACCAGCTGGAAAAGAGAGGTTCCGCAGCACAAAGGAGAGGCAGAACGCAATGCAGAGACTTCAGGGTATCTTTGTTCTCACCACACACACAGCAAATTACAGGCGTTACAAATGCACCGAGGCCTGCGTGGGGAACCCCTCCCGCGCCAGGCCCCGAGGGCGGCACCGCTCCCCGCTCCCAGGCCGCCCGCCGCCGCCGCCATGACACCGCCAGCCCCGCTCCGTCCCCATTGGCTGCCCCCGTCGCCATAGCAACAAGCGGCTTGGAGGCGGGTGCGAGCAGCCGGTGTTCCCCTATCCGACGCGCCCTCGGGGCGGATCCGCGCGCTGATTGGCGGCTGCCGCTGTACGGTACCGAGGGGCGAGCTGTTCCCGCGCTCCCACCTCGGGTTTCCCTTCGTCATGGGGGGACCCGCCTTCTGATTGGCTGCTGCCGTTGCCTCGGCGACGGGAGGACGCGGCGCGGCCTAGTGGGAGCCGGGGCTCGGACCCAGCGCCATGGCGCAGGCCGGGGCCCTGCCGAGCGAGGAGCCGGCCCCGCAGGCCCAGCCCGCCTCCGACCTGCCCGCGGAGGTGTGCGAGGAGGCTCTGAACACGGGGCCCAACTCCTCCAGCGGCCTGGCCGCTGCTGGCTTCCGCACCGCCAAGTACCTGCCCCACGAGTGGCACCAGAACAACTCGGATCTGTACCACAAGGCCTTCACCGGCTGCGAGCAGGCCGAGCACGGCCGGGCCCAGGCCAAGGAACTGGCCAAGCATGCCGCTGCCACTGCCCAGCGTACCCAGCAGGACACCACGGCCGCCCTTGGCCAGCGCCTGCGGGACATACGCTTCTGGAAGACCGAGCTCCAGAGGGAGATTGAAGATCTGGATGCCGAGACCAACCTGCTGGCAGCCCAGAAGCTGCGGCTGGAAAGGGCGCTCGATGCCACCGAGGTGCCCTATGCCATTGCCACCGATAACCTGCAGTGCCGGGAGAGGAGGCAGCCCCCGGACCTGGTCAGTGATGAGGTGGAGAGGGAGCTCCTGAAGGTGAGCAGGATGTGAGGGTGTTCAGTGGTGCTGGCTGCTCTCTTAGTGCTGCCCCGGTCTCTGAAATGGTGAACAGCTTGGTCAGTAGTGATCTGTCACTCATAGGTTTAAGAAGAATTGTTTAAAAAGTCTTTTAAATCACATGAGTATAACTAGAAGAGACCAGATCCCCTCTCAGACCAGATTCATACAAGATCAAAAGAGGTTTCCTGAAGCAAGATAGGCATCCTAGTCTGGCATTAAACTTCTTCCAGCCTCCAGTTGGATTAAAGTCCCCTCATCTCTGCAGGTTTCACTTAAAAAATGCAGTACCCCATGAGCAGCCTGTTGAGGACCAGTGAAATGCTGCTTGCCTGTTTCCATGCTCACGCTGTCCAAATCTGACAGTCTCTGCCTTTGGCTGCTAAGTCTGATGCAGTAATCTGAACAAGGTTCATGATGAGGTGGTGATCCAACACTGAACTACGGTGTCTCAACACAAACTCATTTGAAACATCCTGCAGGACAGCAGCACGGCTCTCTCAAAACTGTGCCATGTAGTCCTGTGACACCTTGTCCCGATTCTGGCTAGGACAGAGTTAATTTTCACCTGAGCTGGGAGAGGAGCTGGAGCTGGTGGCACCTGTGGCTGGGGGACACAGCTGGGATTGTTACCAATTAGCCAACAGCTGGGATAGTTTACCCAAATTAGCCCAAGGGCTGGCCCATCCCATGTGGTGTCTGCTAAGGATAAAAAGTGGGGACACGGGGGGGGGAATGGGTTTTGCTACCTGGGAGGGAGCTGGGTGTCAGGTTCCTCTGTGAGTTATTGTACTGTAAATTACATGTTTAAGTATTTTCTGTTTTGTTTTCTATCTCTGTTTTATCTTCCTCTGCTGTTCTGTTACACTGTTTTTATCCCAACCCATGAGTTTGGCCTTTCTTTCTTTGCTGATTCTCCTCTCCATCACACTGTGGAGGATGTGGGGGGGGTGGCGGTGAGCGAGTGACTGCATGGTATTTTAGTTGCCGAGTGGGGTTAAACTGTGACACACCTGCATGAGATGATAATTCTAGGCAAGCAGAGGGACACAGACAGATGGTATTTCTGATTGTGTGACCTCAGCAAGCCTGAGACGCTCCTGAAATTTGCTTGATCCTCCCATAAAGACCCCTTTACTCCAGCTAACACTTTTCTTACCTGGCACTGAGACCCAACACTGCATGCAGATTACTTTCAAACCTGATGCAATTATTGTGGCTGCACATGTTACAGAGAACAGATTCTGGGTAATTTTTCATTTGGGAATGATGCATATTCTAGTGTCCTGCAAATAAATTACTGATTATTTGCCTGCAGCCTCCAGTATGCTGTGTAAGTTGATTCATAATGAGTTACTGATTAAACTGGATAATTAATGTTGGATGTTAAAAAAATGTTGAAGAGACTGACACAGTTGATGGCATGGTAGTATTTAGCAATATTTTTAATGTGAGTTGTGTACAACTGCTGACTTGTAATCAATATTTAAGAAGTTGCTCCAGTCAAAAATATAAACATGTGAGAGTTAGTGTATAGGGTATTTCAGTGGGTGAATTGTCAAAAGATCCATATTACAGGGGAAAAAAAATAATTTTCATCAGCTGCTGGTGTTTTAGAGAGGTCTGTGAAATGTAAGATTTACACCAAAAAAAATATCATTTTGTGTCAGGATTTCTCCCCTGTATTTCTTTTCTCCTGATCTCAGAAAATAGTTTGTTTGTTGCTCAGAGTACATCTGCTGCTGCTAATTCTTCACCTGAAATTGTGATTGTCTGCTTGTGAGGACAGAGTGCCGACAGCCAAGTGGGATGTCATCAAAAAAGAATGATGTGAGTTCAGATGAGGCGTGTATACCGGCAGCAGATGGACTCTTGAGAAATGAAGATTTTGTTGCCATGCCAATGACCTTTGCAGTGCAGAAGGAAGAGGAGTACATAATATCTGAGGAAGTTCTTCCTATTTTCACAGAGGAATAGATTTTATGGCATGAATGTTTGCAAATAGATTTTAAAATGTGCTTTCTGTGGCTTTGCCACCTCTTTAAGATGCAGCTATGCTCTATAGCTCTTTCACTGTCAGAAATCAGGTGGTATCTTGTATTTCTTACTCTCTCCAAAACTGACTAATAATTCTTGACACTTAGAGCTGCTTTTCCGTGAATTCAGACTGCTCACTGCACAGATTTCCAAGTTAATGGCCCAGTTCAGTGGTAGCTCTGTTACAACATTTGCTTATTTGGAGGAGTTATGCAAGTTTTATCACTAAAACACTGACATACTTTTTCTGAATGTTGCTTACTTGTCCAGTCACTTTCTAACCTTAACTCTCTTAGAAATGGTAATGCAAGGGAGATCTTCCCATGCAAAAATGGAGAAAAAGAAGGAATAGTTTCCAGAAGTCAGCTGTGTTGGGAAACAGACATTCTTTTCCTTGCAATTTTAATTACACAGTTAATTGGTATTCTAGGGCATTTCCCTTCCTTTGAAATTCTTCCGCTTCTGCTAGCAGCCGAGGCTTGTGCTGGTGTCATCCTCTGCTATCTTTACCATGTTCCTACCAGCTCCCACAGATAGGAGCACGGGGGAATCTGCAGCTGGTGGAAGTGTGTCTGGACAAGGGACTGCCTTTTGCAAATTTGTGGAAAAGCTTTTCATAGGACATAGGTTTTGTTCCTGCTTTCAGCTTTTTGCAGCACTGAAGAACGTTTCCCAGTTCCCAGAGCATCCTGCTGAGATAACCACCTTCCAGCAGCCCCTTGGCACAGATGACGTTTGAAGAGACAACAGCAGATACACATGCAAAAGCAGTTTGAATCTTTGCATGTAATTGCACTTTCATCACCTGTTCAGCAGAAATCACTGCAGGTGACTCAGAAAACAGAAGGATCTCTGATGAAGGTTTTATGCATCCAGATAATATTTGGAGTTTTCCTAATTTTTTGGCACACTATCTATTTCTTTTAGGGAGTTCTGATTCCAGCTCATCTGTCCTATTTGCTTTGCAGCACAGAGTCGTATTTAGATCACCTGTTGTGGTACGTACCACTGCTAAATAGCCACTGCTGGAATGAGAGACCAGGGTATTTAGGCAAAAGCTCCTCACATGCATAGTAAAATCAGCTGTTACCCAGAAGTTCATTGGCTCCACTTAACAGCATATTCAGCTTTTTTTCATGCAGTTCTGGTTAAGAAAAAAAAGCTGAAGGACACAATTGTTTTTCCAATAAAGAAGTATCTTTGACTAAAAAGAAGATAAAAATCTCTCAAGCAGAATAATTTTATTTCTTTGTGCTGCTGCATTAGAAATAGCTGAATTCAGAAAAAGCAGTACATGCATCTGTTTTGTATGAAGCTTTTGACTTTCATAACCCATGACATCTCCTGTGAATCCCCTTTACATCAGTTTAATGACAGTTCAGTATGTTTGTGTGTACGTATTTAATATTGAAAATGTAAGCCCTAGCAAAGGACTTGCCACGTGGTGGTGTACTGTCGATAAATCATGTTTCAGCTGCATATACACTGCATTCCAAGGTTATTTCCAGCGTCCAGACTCGTTACCTGAGTGCCAGATGTGACTGTGGAGTAAGTGGATGCACTTACATTCGTGCCATTGTTTTACCCGAGGCTCAGATTGTTGATTTGTTCTGTGTTTGCTTCAACAATGAAGTCAGCCCCAGCTATTCCCTGCTGCTGAAGACAAAGGCATTAGCCAAGATCTGTTAACTGTGTAAAATCAAAGTTTTAAAAAGTGGAGACAGGATACATGCATATATATTCCTGCTAACTGCAATAACGAGCAAGGAGAACAGCAGAATACCACTTCCAAACACCATGATCTGTAGCTTTACCGGGTGGACCAGTGTGCAACAGGACAGTCCTGCCCATAGATGACTCAGTTAAGAGTGCAGTGCTTCTTTTCAACGTCTGCAGAGTGTGGATTTTGAAATGACTCTCAGAGACCAGCAGGAAAAAGGCCGGTCACAGAGCTGAGATGTTGCAAACTGCTACCTGCTTTCGCTCCCAGCTGTAAAGAATAAAAGTTGTCTTGTTACGTGCTGTTTGAGGGTCTAAATCTAGATAGACCTGAAAGCTAGCTCGCTTTTATTTGCTGTGCTGATGTGTGGGACACCTGGTGTCATGTTGTTACTGATGGATGGATGCAGCTGGATTTGTGATCAGGGATGACCGTGCAGCGTCCCTCATGGGGTTCCACCACGGTCCTTAGCTGCTCGCCCACCATGCCCTTCTGGCCCTGGGTGCTCCATCCAGACATTGCTGACATCTGCAAGTCACTGATGTAAAAGGAGAGGCTGCAAAAAACCTAAATTTGTAAATTGATGGAAGGCACAAACATCTGCTCTTCAGCATTTTCTTTGCACCATTAATTAGACACTTAGAAAGTCATGAACTGCGATGTTTTTATCACTAGATTTGAGGGAAATCCAACTTTTGCATCATAAGCATTAAATACTGTAATAAAAAAAAGGCATGCTAAACTGTAAAATGTTCTCTCCTTGTTAATTGACAACCATTTATAATAGCAGAGGTTTACTGTTAGCATTAACCGTGGAGAAGACAGCTGAAGAGAAGCCAAGATCACTCCAGATTTGACAGTATTTCATTTTATAGACAGCACATGAAGACATATTTGGGGAAAATAAGAAGAGGAAAAGACATTTCATCCAAGTCCTATCATGAACTGAAGAAATGCAAATCTAAGTTATTGTTGTCCCCTGAACCAGGGATGCTGCTGGCTACTGGAACTCTTTCATGTGCTTCTACTCTCTTAATGCAGACTGGGCCTTCAAATGAATTGCCTATGCAATTCTGTGCACAGACTAAAGAAAGGTCATCTGTTCTGCCACGAGATCTGCCCCCAGGATTTTAATGTGGAATCACCCACATTTTTATGGCTGAAATCATGAAGTCTGGGAGAGCCGTGCCCCCGGCTGCAGCTCTCTGCTGTGGTTGCTGATGGAATTTACTCCACAAAGAACATGCGAAGGAGCAGACGTGGCATTTTATAAGTCCTCCCCATGGCGTGAGAGATTCTCAGCCCCTGCTCCTCTGTGGGTAGTGCTACCTAGCTGGCGTTCACACGGTGTGGACCTTCTCCCACGTCATCCCACGAGCCAGCCACAGCAACAGGTGGGCAGCGGGCTGGATCGTACTGTGGTGTCCGACTGTGCACAGCCGGGACCAAGGGACCTCAATCAAAGGATCTTCAGCTTCAACCTAGAGCCACAGCTTCTCCCAGCCGTACAATCTGAATTCTTAACTGGTTTAAAAGTTAAGAGAAATAATTTAGTAGATAAATGTTGGAAATTCATTGTCATTTATGCCTGCTCATTCACTCTAACTGGTCTTAGACTTCCATTAATTATAAGAACTGTATCTTCCTTTTTAAATGTCATATTTCAATGCATATCTCCTCAACACGGAATCAATTTTTACATTTTATTTTAGATCATTCAACAAGGGAATTCTTTATTTGAGCACTATTTCACTTTTTCCATGTGAGGGACCTTAATTGCTAACGGAAGGCTTTTCTCATTTAAAATTGTGGACATTACTCATAGGAAATTGATTGTGTCTTTGTTTACATGGAGATTGACTACCCAACACAAAATAATATCCATTACTATAAATGTAATTTCGAGTGCTGGATCTTTCTGACCCTGTAAAATCCCTTTGAAATTTTATTTTGAGAACCCAGCTGTTGTAATACTTCCTCCCTGTAGAAAGTGAGTTTTAGTGGTGTTAGTTTGTAAAATGATACCTTCAGCTATGCATTTATTTTGTGTTCTTTTAGAGCCTTAAAAAATAAGATTTTCTTTCCACTCACAATTGTCCTTTTCCATTTAGAAGAAAATGATCTTTCTCCTGGTCCCTGTTGGTTTCTTGTGATGGAGAAACTGACACTGCAGGGATGTATGCACTCATTTATTTGTCAGAAACAGTACAGGGATCAGTGAGAGCCAGCAGTGCTCTGGGAATAAAGTTTATTAGTAAGGACATACTCCCTTAGCTGTCATTGGATGACTGTCATTGATGTAAACCAGCAAAATTAATTGGGAGTTTTTCCTATACAAAAGCTCTTTTTAATAACTGAGCCTCAAATATTAAATTCCTTTAAATAACAGCAAGGAAAATGCTTGCTGGACTGGCTTTTATATAATAATATGTAATCACCAGGTCAGTAAAGTCACTTCATACAGCATTGAGAGTTAATCCCCAAAGCAGCATTACTGCAGTCAAAAATGAGCAGCAGGTACTTTTTGTCCAACAAGAGATTGTTAGAAAGTGTGGTCTTTTTTTGTTTGATCACGTCTGTGTTGAAATGAATAGTCCTGCTAAAACCAACTTGAGCGGAAGCTTCAGACGTCGGATCCGTCATCAAGGTGAGGTAAAGCTTTGTGACTTTGAGCAGTCGCATCTTGTAGCTGAAAGGAAATTAACCCCCCAGGCAACACTGGATATTTGAGATAATTCTGAAGTCTGTCACCAGAGGCAAAACGAGTTCTGGAATAAATAAATCTAGTAAAAAAAATAAAGCTAAGTGTCATTTATGAAAGCTTACCTATTCCTGCTGAAGCAGGCAATGAATGGTTAAATCATAGAGTAACTTCTATTTTTAGTTGCTACAAAGCATTAAAGGAAGCAGGCCAACAGAAGATTATGATACTGCTGTTCATTTATGTTAAACAGCACCTTATCGCCGTACTTCAGACAAACTGTGTTTCTGGAGATCTGCAGGGATCCGATGGAAGCTTCTGCCTTGCATACAGATACAACGCTCGCTACAGAGCAAGGCAGCAGCTTCAGAAGGTCTCTGCAAGGGCTCCGCGGGTTCTGGCAGGCAGGGTTTTGCCAGAAAAGCTGATCTGCGGTATCACATCCCTGTGCGAGGCAGCAGCCTCTGACACCCAGCGTCCTGCCCCGTTTCCGAATAGCACCTTGTGTTTGTGCAAGGCAGTGACTTTGGTCTCCTGCTGAGCGTGGTGCTCCTGCCTTTTTTCTCCTACTTCAAGGCTGTGCAAGTAATTCGGATATTCTGTTTAATCTGATAGAATACACAAGCAATATGAAAATAATGAATCCCCAGGCTTTAGAAGTATTCCAAGTACTGCTGCTGCCTTAGACTTATAGCTCAGTTACCTAGGTATCTGCTAACTCCTTGGAAGGTCTTGTCTTGTCTTGTGATAATAAGCTAAGAGTGGGTAATGAGTGGAAGATTTAAGTATTTATCCACAACCGTTGAAATGAAATTGCTCTGCAGGATAGCGTATACTGCACTGGCTATCACAGAAGTCTCTGTTTTCATCTAGGAAGTTGAACTCATCAGAAGCGTCCAGGAGCTTTTGAGAAGAGCTTTAGTGGAAGCTGCCAACCAGATGCGGTAAGACATTTTTCACAATACCTTAGTAGCTAATTCATATAGCCAAATAATTCCTGACATACTGGGGTACAATGCCCAGTGCGTAGAGTTCATAGCCATGCCAGACGTATGAGCCTCATGAATTCCATTTAAACCTGGAAAGAGGTACTCAGTGATGAAACTTCAGGGTTTTCCAGTAGGGTAAGGTAAGGTAAGAGCCATGCCCTAACTCCATGCTTTAGATTTTCAGCCCTGGTTTCCAGTACGTGTATTCAGTTCTCTAATTTTCCAACACTGAACTTAAGTGCAATAAAAATATTATCTGGATATCACTCTACCTTGTTGCACCTTATGATATATTTGTAGTATAGAATCTTTTAAAATAATTTATCTGATCAAAGGACCTTTTCAAGATGAGGTTTTTTGCCACCAGATGTCAGTACGAACTAAAAATACGCAACGTCACTCTACCTTCTGTGTCAGTGTGGGTGTTCATTGCATTTCAAAAGGAATATTTACTTTTAATTTATAGCAAACTCTGTGGAAAGATGTTACTCGAATCCTAAGGTGCATCAATATGAAGGAGTTAGCTGCTGGAAACACTGATTTTTAATTTATTTTTTTTTAGTCTGGTCCAATTTGTACTATTCAACTAGATAAAATGAAATATTGTTTTTAGAAAGAATATCTATAAATGCAAAATAATTTAAAGTATTTCTGTTACACCAATTAGACTGTGAGAGTAATCTACTGAGTTTAGGCTTTGTTTTTTTATAGTCGTTTTAAGATTGTTTTAGTACTATCACTGGCCTGCACAGTCTTTTTAATTCCTTAGGTGACAGTGACATCTGGTGTTAATAGTTGATAACGACCCACTGCCTTTTGTAATCTGAAGTAATTCTAATTAACTGGGTAATCTGTAACTCATTTAATTGACAACAAAGCAGCAGTTTTAGCTCTGAATATCATTATACCTGTATTTTCCAAGGACAAATTTCACTGTCTGCATGCTTCAGTCTTTGAAAGGCTAGCTAGGAGGGCTCAGGGAATGATAGTGGGTCACTTTGTGGAGGGTTTAAATTTGAGTCAGGCTCAATATGCTAGCAAAAGAGGAGGATGGGTCTTCTATTAGCAGTACCTGATATCTCATCATGGGAAGAATGTCCTGTTGGGCAAACCTCCCACCTGTTCACCCTGTAAGAACTGCAGCTGTAGCCACTATTGTCAAATCCTCTGTGTTTTGGGAGTATTGTGTAAAATCTAAAGTGCAACAACTCCTTGGTCTCAGGCTATAAGAGCTCTAAGCCTCCAGTAGGCACAGAACAGTGTTGAAGGTCTAGGGTAGTGGTTAACCACATCAGCCTTCCTGTCCTTCTAGCAGGTGGTTGTGGGAGAGAGAGTTTTGTTAAGATTTTCAAGGCAAAAATGAGAGTGTGTTCTCATAGTTCTTTGAAAGACAAAGGCTCAGAGTCCAGCTTCACAAGTATATGTGATAGTGTTTTGTTAATTGTATTGTTTTCCACTAACAATGTGTGATAATGATGACTTTTCAGATTAAATCGAGATCACAAAGAGGTTTGTGAAATGGACTGGTCAGACAAAGTTGAAACCTACATCATTGATAACAAATGTGGAAGATACAGAAACCAGAGCACCAACATCCAGTTCCACCCTAGCTCAGTGAAGTCTGAAGAGAGGTGAGCAGTTACTGTCCTTATCCTCCACAAATAATCCTGCTAAAATACAATGCATCGTTTTTGTCACTGACAGCTGTAATGCTGCTCTGGATTAAAGGTGTGATTGATGCTTCTTTGGACATACATGTCATAGCTTTAAAATAGCTACATGGACAGTAAAGGCCATCTCGGTGAATACCTCTCAAATACCATCTCAGCATGGGGCATTCCTTCATGGTAAGCCTAGACAGCATGCAACAGCAAAACCAAATAGATGTTGACAACACTTTGGGAGAGAACCAGCTTCAGATTGCCTTAAGAGCAACTTGAACGAAAGCGCAAGGTTCCTATTTGTATACCATTCACCTCTTCTTCCAGTGCCTCAACACCCAAGGCATGGGCCAAGTTCAGTTACGACAACGTCTACAAGGCAGAACAGGAAAAACAAGCTTCCATCAGTCTTCGTGCCTTGATTGACAGTATTCTTCATGATGTATCTGAGGACCTGAGGAGACAATGTGCTATTGTCAATGAGGCTTTTGCCAAACGCTGTAAGGAGCTGAATGATGCAAAATACAATCTGGAGTATCACTTGAAAAAAGTAAGTGTTATTTTTTGAACTCTGGCTACATGCGTGTCTTTTGAGAAGATCACAGTAGATTGATCCTCTAGGAAAAAATATCTTGGCCCATGTCAGGTATCAAACACTATTTTGTGTCAGCCGGGATTCCCAGGCTAGCCTGATCATCACTTCTATGGAATGAAAGCCTTACTGTGCTGCAGCTGTATCAGCAGCAGCAGTTCCTGGCAAGTGACAAGAGGTATTTTCAGCCTCTGGCCCTTCTCCAGTGTGGAGCAGCTTCTACTTGTGTGTTAGGCTGTTAGCAAGTGTGGAAAAAATAGTAATTCCTTAGCACCTGGTGGGTAATGACAGCTGGGTGTGTCAGTGGTCGTGAGGGAGAAAGGGATTCAGCATTTCCTGTCTTTTCCATTTTCTTCACTAATGCCAGAAATCCATGCATTTCCAAGCTGATCAGCAGTTCTCAATCTCATTCAAAATAACTTGAATTTTTCTTGAATAATTTATAGTTAAAAGCAATTCATGGAGGTGGAATGTGTTGTCAGGAGATATGGAAGAGTGTTTGAACAGGCTGCAGAATATTTTCTGCTGCTTTTTAGACCAAAGATCAGATTCTCAGTGCAGTAGTAGAAATAGAAATAGTAGTAGAAATAGAAATAGTAGTAGAAATAGAAATAGTAGTAGAAATAGAAATAGTAGTAGAAATAGAAATAGCAGTACTTCTATTTCTTCTATATTCTGGCCAAACAGGAGGTCAAAACTATGACTGATTCACTAGGACCATGAACAGATGTATGGCATGCAGAGACAATGTGTATCTTTTTTAACAATTCTTTCCTTGGGTGTATCCTCTTTAGATCCTGAAGGAGATTGGAGATAAAGAAGCCAGCATTGCAGCTCTCAAACAAGCAATCAGAGACAAAGAAGGCCCAATGAAAGTTGCTCAAACAAGGCTGTATGACAGGTCTTTTAGACCCAACATAGAGCTCTGCAGAGATGAAGCACAATTCAGGTAAACACTGTCAAACAAGTCCTCCGAGGTGTCCGTTCTGTGCAGAAGTGATGCACATTTTATTGGCAACACAGCCTTAGCTTTTATTACTAGGTTTGATTCTGATATAAATCAGGAATAATTAAATCGACTGAAATCCCTGTGAGGAAAATATCATTTTAACCTAATGTATGGACAAAGAGAAAATCTATAGGCTCAACTCTGCCTTTTGTCTCTATGCTTTCTTCTCTGAACTGTGTGGTTTCTTTTTCATTTAGATAATCTGAAAAGATCTAACAGCATGTGGATCGCTTGCAACCCTTTTGCTGTTAGCAAAGTTCACCACAAGGTGGAATCTATGCCGAATGAGTTCTGCTTGGAGTGCTGAGGATGTAAATGGGCTGCACACATCCATAGCCTGGGACAAGTCCTCAGTGCTAGGAAGCATTAGCCTGGTGGCATTTGATTTTCGGTAATAATCCGTTTTAAAACTGGAGGTCAACAAATCCTTTCAAATTAAAGGTCTGAGTGTCACATTTGTCAGTTTTGATCTCATTATGAGCTTTGTAATTGATTCTCCTCCCTCATATTTTCCTACCCTTAGGAAAAGCAGGGGAATCGGCTTTTGCAGGCTTACAGTATCCTGGTAGCAAAGTGCCTACCGTTCAAAGCCAATGTGCTGTTCTTTATACAGTGAGGAAGAAGTTACAGCTAATCCAAATGCTTTATATCATCTCAGGCACGCTTATTTAAGGTCCTGGTTCAGCAAACCATCCATGTGCAAGCTTTTCACTATGCACCTTGCCTTTAATGGGATTTAAGGTCGCCTGCGAGTCCTCTGCTGAATGGGCATGTGTTTAATTGCCAGGCTTACGCTGTTTGTAGTTACTCAGTTTGCATAACGCACATGGATCTTGTTTTCCCAGGAAGTAAATATGTGCCTTCTCCACAGGCAGATTGCAGTAGAGCACCTAACCCTCACTGGCTTTCAGTTGAAATTATGTGCTGCTTTAAAAAAGATTTGCTGCCTTTTTTTTTTTTTTTTTAATGGTATGTTGCTTCTTCTTTAAAAGCTTATATGCTTTTAAAGTAGACTGTTTTCTGATCTCTCGTGCAAGTATTATCTTTAATACTTGAGTTTCGTACCAGTGAACAGGCTTAACAAAATGCTGAGCCAGTCAAACTGGGTGATTACCTAACAATTTCTGTCCTAGAATTCCTAGTACAAGTGTCCTACAGAGTGGGAGAAGGTGAGGATGGATAGTTACGCTGTGCTTAGTGGCAAAATATTCTCGGTACTGTATAAATCACATGAGACTTCTGTGCAGAGGCTGTGAAAGTGAACTCTGCTTTTGACCAAGGCTGTAGGACCTCTCTGAGGTCCTTTCTTGTTGAGCGTTATGATTCTATAGCTGTTGATCTTTATTCCAATTACAGTTCATACATCTTTTTGAACACCAACTGGCTTCTGCTCTTATTTTTATTACTTAATGTAATCCTGTTCAGGTTGATCAGCGAAGCTGAAGAGCTAACAGAGTCCATTGAATCCCTGAAGAAAAAACTGCTGGAATCTGAAGAGTCTCTGAGGAACCTGGAAGACATACGGATGAATTTAGAAAAAGAAATAGCTGTGAAAACAAACAGCCTTTTTATCGATAGGCAAAAGTGCATGGCTCATCGCAGACGCTACCCTGCTGTTTTTAAATTAGCAGGTTACTAGTAGTAATCTCTGTACTAACTATGCAAAGTCTGGAAAAATATTTTCTAGAATATTTCATATAAAATACATGGATAATATTATACACAAAAGTACTGTATTCACTGTTATTTTCCTCTCTTTGGGGTAAAATGCATTAGTATGGTGGGCTTTGAGTCTTGCCTTTAAAAGTTCTGTCTGAGTACAGATGTTTACAGTGAGTTTGAAACAGCTTAAAGGCAATTCATTACATCTAGAATTTAGCTATATCATGCGTGCATAATTTGTACATATGTAATATTTGAGGTTTCCAGCGTAATAGCTGAATATGTTGAATGAATATTTATTGTGAATAATAATAATAATATACACAGATATAGGTATAACATTTACAGCTTTCTGTTGTTTTCAGGCAGCCTGAAATGAGAGCAATAAAACTGCTTGCCTGGCAGAAGATCACATGATCAGCAAGGGAACAGATGATAGACTTTTAAGCCGCTCAAACATTATTAGTTAAAAAAAAAAGCTTAAGCTTGCACAGGTTAGATGACAATCTGACTATTGGCAAAACCACTCCCAGTCCATGACACCAGCTTATGTCATCTGAAAATAAGTCCAAGGATTTCTAACCTTCAAGTCGATAAGTTTATTTTTCTTTCAGGAAAAAAACCTAAAAAACTTGTGAACATCAATCGTGACTTTCAACTTAAGCACTTGGATGTTGAACTGATCTGTTCCAACTGTTTCCTGGAAGCAAGGCATGTGTTTGAACTATTACCTGTACGGGAGAACACATCAGATTCATCTGCTCTGGTCGAGCAATATAACAAATGCCATCCATCCATTAGCTGAGTAGGCCACTTGGCTAAATAGGTGACCTGTCAAAAAAGGGGGAAAGAGGACGTGGAACAGAATTCCATTATGGTTTTCAATATTACAATTTTTACTTTTAAGAAGCAGCTGATCAAGGAGAGGGGAAAAAAAAAATCAAAAAGCAAAACGCATAAATGAACCCCTAGCCAGCGTACATTTCTGAATAGCCCTGCCCTGTTACCCGGGGCAGGAGAGGCCCGTTAGCCGATCTGGTTTTCTCACAGACAGCTATTTGTATTATCTTAACTCGGGATGTGCAAGGCGTTATTCAGCAATTGCCTTCCTGCTAAAAGCTCCTACCTTTTCTTTGAAAACCACCTGTGTCGGTGAGGACTTTTGACCCAAGCCTCTCTTTTACAGGCTTTGTGTTCAAAAGTTTTGCATTGCTTTTTTCATAGATTTCCTCTTCATGTTTATATTTTTATAGTCCAGATGTTGAATCCTTATTAGAGGGAAATGGCATATAGATTAAAAAAAAAAAAAGATATGTGGCTCTCCTATGCTTTTCTGCATCCAGAACTTAAAGCAATTACTACAGACTGCTGTTGTAGACTGAAAACATTCATCCTGCCTTTCTTAAAACACCCCCAGCACCTTTCCTCTTGGCAGCATATTCCAGCCTGTTCTCCATTATGAAGCCTTACAGCGTAATCGGTGGGTCACACACCTTGCGTGCAGTTACATCACTGCCCGGTTGTGTATAAAACTGTCTTTAGCTGCACCAGAATAAGAAAACACTTTCCAAAGGGTATTCCAGCATTCAGAGCTGTGGTGTTAAAAGAGTTGTGGTCATTTAGCCCCAGCCCCTAGACAGTGCTGCTTGTTTGGTCACGTGTACCTCTCAGGGAAAGAGAAGACCATGAACCAGGCTTTAGACCAAAGAAAAAAGAAAGTGGAATCAAAGTAGAGTTTGGGTTATGATTATGGCAGACGGGATGAGGAGGATATGCAGTCCAGGACCCAGAAGTATGATTTTGATCAAGAGTTTTGCATGAGAGAGAGGAAAAGAAAAGTGCTGTCATCTTCTCTGAGACTGTGCTGAGTACAAATAACCTTGTGCCCCATATTGGGTTGTAAATGGAGCTTTCCCTAATTAAAGCCTATCAGTTTAATTTACCTTTGTGAACTAAATGAGCCTGCCCTTGCTTTAGGCCAGTCAGGGAAAATCCTGTTCTGGTAAACCCAATGCACTGGCAGGAGTGTAATCACTGCCCTATTCACATGGTAATAGATGAATAAAGCAAGTTGTAAGAGTGAGAATTAGATGGAATAGCTTCAAGTTTCAGTAATTATTTTTTCTTTAATTACAGATTTAAAAAAAAAAAAAAAGCCACTGCTCTAGCATATAAATATATTTTAATATTATTTTTTCACAATTCATTTTTAAGCTGAGGATTTGCCAGGAAACATTTTAAAATATGTTTTAGCTGGCTCTCGTGTGAGCTAGGGTCACAGGTGAGCTATAGCTTCCTATTGTCCTGAGCTCTACCTGCTAATCTGTATGGAAAGTGCGGACTTTTTTTATTTCATTAGGATTTTTTTTATTTATTATGCTGAGAAATTTCTGGTTGTGAAGACAAGGTTTAATTTCTGGAGGGTCTGAGTGTTTTCTCATCTGCTTACAGGTAGCAGAAGGAATTAGTGGTGTGATAAATGATACCTTATAATGCCTGGTACAGGGACTTCAGGAAAAACCAGATGTGAAGACCCATTAAAAACTTATTTGTTACTTAAAAGCAGATTACATTCTGCAAGGAGAGCAGAGGAGGTTACAGAAAATGAGAGATATTATTTGTGTAGTATTTTTGTCATGAATAATTTATTTTCTCTAAGACTGAAGCTTAGAACAGCTGCCTGATAATTTCAGCCTCGTACTGTGTCACAGGTCACTAAAAAATTTAGTACCAAAGTGGCAGACACCAGCACTGAGATGCCCAGGTGAGATTTTTCAGAAGATGCTGTCTCTGCTTTTGGACCCCTGACACACTGTACAAACAATGCCTGGTTAAAATATTGATCTTTAATTTGATTTACATGGTAAATAGCCACAAGGCCAGCTAGTAACACCAGCTGTGTCTTAAAGAAGAGACTGAACATGGCAGTTTTTTCTGTTGTTCTTCAAGATTCTGTTAGAGGTAATTTGCAGCGTAATTACAAAATAACCTGCAGAGAAGTGGAAATGTTTTTAAAATCTTTTCCTGAGCAATTTTTCCAAGTAATTTCTGGGTAGTCTCTTAGTTCTGCTGGCCTGTCTAAGTAAATTGCATCCCAACATCAGTCTTAGCAGTAATAAAAGTGGCAGGAACAACTTTGTGGCCGTGCACAGTGCTCGTTAGTGGCCTGTTTGATTCCTAGGATGTAGCTGGGTTTGATTCCTGTGTCTGTAGCTGGGTCACACACTGGGTCCGCGGCAGGCTGAGAACAGGAGCAATGAAGAACCTATAAAGCCGGTCCAAAAATTCCTCACACAAGGATCACTGCAGGGTTTTTTGCAAGGCTTGTTTCCATATCTTAGATCCTCTTTTCCATGTGCGGAGTGGCAGGGTGGTCTTCATAGCATTGAGAAACAAATCCCAGCTGAAGAGGGATGAGAACTGGCTGAACAGGGAAAGGTCAGTGTGGCTAATATGTCCATGGACAACCAATCTGAGCTGGACTTGCCATTAATAACCTCTTTCAATATTGTTTAGTAACTAAGTAGCGTTTGATAAACATACTCGTCTTGAAAGTTTCTTAATGTTTGTTTGGAAAATAGCCACCCGCTATTTGTTGTTTGTCCTTCTGTTTAGAGTTTATATACATGAAGCTAACAGATATACAATATTTATGTGCCCAGATACCCAAGCAGACTTTGACCAATCCACACTGTGAGCAAACTGTACTTTGATCCGTTGTCGTTCAGGCTATTAAACCAATGCTTAAGCCCACAATTAACCAGAGGGGTTATGAAAGCCTGCAAGGAAGGTTGCCTTCAACACACCACCTTTGGGTATCCGCTCCCTCCAGGCTCCTCTGTTGGTAGAGGCTTTATGCTCTCCCTTCCCTGGGAACATGCTCATCACCAAATGAGATGAGAACTGTTTTATTTCATCAAAAGCTTTTGCATCCAGTTCCTTCAAAGAAAGTTTACCCAAAGAAGGGCTTCAGTGGGACTCTTGCATTTAGTCTGCTCAGAGGAATGGGCATCGTGCCTCGTAATGTCTTCATCCAGACTAAAACGCTCACGATGCACTGGAGTGAGAGCTCATCCTTTGAGATGCTGAGTGCCTTTAGTTCCCACTACTGCCTGTTGTCTCAGGAGGAACGATAGGCCCATCAGGATCCTGAGCATCCCTCAGCATCCTGGCTGCATTCCTCTCCGAATGAGGAACAACGGTCTGTTCTTACCGTTCTGTGGGTGATGGATGCAGTTGTTTCTATGACAACCTCACTACCACATCCTTATTGCAAAAAATCATGTGCATAGGGAGATGTTCTGGTTGCTACGACTTGTTACATGTGCCAGGCACGTGCACTTTAGTCCTACAAGTTTCTCTTCAGCTTTTCTTAGAAGGAAAAGTAAAAGAGAGTGGGAAGAGTAAGCAAGTTGAGTAGGAGGACTAGACAGTAATAAAATTCCTGTTTGAAGCAAGGCCATCTTGACAAATGTTTTTAGACACCTGACTTCTAAGACAATATTTCAATCCCATGCGTTTTGACAGGAATTAGGAAAAAATACACTCTTATATAATCTGTAGTAGTGCTGTGTTGTGAGGAAAAGCAGCTGCTGCTGATTTCCTGCAGAGAAGGTTTTTACCCCAAACACTTAAAATGGCAACAGCTCCAAAGTGGGGTTATGGAGGTGTGCCTCAGTTTCCCTGACCTGCAGACCATGCCAGGAGACACTTGGCTTTGGAGACAGTTGCAGGAGTTAGCCTGGGCACGTGTAGCCTGTTTTTTTGGAAATGCAGAAGCGTGGCAATTTGCTGGAGAATTATTCCTCTTTGGTTCCTCCATTTGTTCCTTTTCCATTCTTTGTTGCAATTCAGTCATAACGAACATGCTGTCTCTGCTTGTGATGCTTCTGTGATGGAGGGAGACTATCTTTTCTCTTCAAATGCCTTTTATTATCTATTTGGAGAATGAAAAAAGTCTCCATGGAAGAACATCTATGCTCTCCTCAAATGCTGCACCAAGATCTGGGGCCACAGTTTCAACAAACCCTGAAAGTAGAACAGCAGCAGGAAATTATAAAATCTTCAGAGAAAGGACCGTAACAGGTAAAAAGAATGATTTGTTTTTAAAAGAAATAGGAAGATGCAGTATTTTATTGCTGATTCATAAGGGATTTATGTAAACATAATGACAGGGAATAAAAATTGAATGACCTTTTCACATAATCATGCACAGTTAATCAAGAAAACCAAAATGTCCATCACAGGGTAATTTGGGAAATTTAAACCAAAACCTTCCAGAAAGGAAATAACTCTGAAGGTAGGGAGAAATTGCACTTATTTATTTTAAATATTGATTGTTTCACCCTTTACAAATTCATAAAGTTGCCAGTGACCTTCCATGCTAAGGGACAGAGATGTCTCTCAGATCAATGGCTTTTAATTTCTTTAAACCAAAGCAGTACCAAACCATCTGAGATATGTCCAGAAACCCCCCTGTTTCTGTTGCTCCGTGGTCAGGGAAAGAGGAAACTGCAAAATAGCAAAGGCCAGGAAGCTTTCCTCTCCACAATCTTTAAAAATCCTTTCACCCTTTTCAGTATTTCACCCTTTTTCCACCAGCCTATGTATGAGGGAACGCAGAGAGCCAGGAGAAGGGTCACCAGACTTCAGGAGAACGTCAATGAGGTGGTCAGCTGCCGCTCCCCCAGCTCTCCCCCCCACTCCTTGTTTTGGGATGATATAGATACGACGTGCGCAAGATGAGCACATTTTACTGGAGCAGCCCCAGCATGTGAACGATTACGTCAGCTCTGCTGGCATTTAGTCAAGCCACGTCACGCTCCCGTGGAAGTTCCTGGCTGAGAACGTTGATCTGCCCAGTAATTGCAGGACAAGAGGGTATAGAACATAGGCTCTCCTGAGCCAAGATTTCTGGCATTTTATGACACCAGCTTTTGCCCGAGCATAAATTCAAATCTGTAAAAGTAAGAGGGGGATCATAAAGCCTTGTAACTCCCATCCATGTGAATCGGTCACAGGCTGCAATCATGAAAGAGCTCTCAGGTCCCTGATTTCTGGACCAAAGCCAGGCCATCACCAGAGGACTGAAAGGCATCGACGCACATGTTGAAAAGTCCCAATCCACCAATTGCTACTGGGCAGAGTGGGTGAAGGTACAGGCATACAGCAGCCCAAAGTAATGTGTTTATTTTGGGGTGAGGAGATGGGGAACCACCGCCGTGCCCGTTGGCACCCAGAGGACTCTGGGCAGGATTCATGCACCACATCCTTCCCGCGTGGGACAGCTGCAGCCATTCCATGGCTGCTGTACCCGTGAGGCACGGAATCTGCCTCTGGGATGATGTGAGGCAAAGCGGGGCTGCGAGGAGCCGGGATTGCTGCCTCCTGGTCTCTCTCCCAATCTTTCCTGTTCTCCGTTGCCCCTTGCACACCAGGTGGAAGCCTGCCTAGACGCTGAGCTTTCTTCTCCTGCGAGATTAATGAACTTCCCGTCTTTCTTTTTGAGTTTTCAGGACATTTAGAAGACGTTTCCTCCAAGGCAAAGGCTTTCCTCCAGGAGGGATTGTGGCCACTCCTGCCCATCCATGCTGCCAGGATGAAGGGCTTACCAGCATCCCAGGGAAAAAGCCACGGCCCCTCACAATCCTGGGGCTGTAAATAGCTCTTAGCTGTAGCTGCACTTAGCTGGAGCTCTTCTTGCTATGCAGACATTTTCCAAACAGAGGAAACAGCACAATCAAGCTTCCAGCCAGCAGGACTCTTGCAGAGCTCAGCGCTGGCCGCGTGTTGTGGCAAAACAGTGTCTAGACCACAAATTACCACCTAAGTTTTTCATTTCATGTCTGTTTAGGAGAGAAAATGGAAAGGGGGACAACAGGATGTTTGGGTTTGTTTTTCCCAAATATCACACAGTTCATTTGAATTGCATTCAGAGATCGAGTGAAAATACGGGGTTTGTCCCAGACGTGGAACAGCAGAAGAAAGTGACAAAACCACTGACATTGAATGTAGGAGCTTTTCTGTCTTTGGAGATGTTTGCAGTTTCTCCTTCCTTAACTAATGTCTTCTGAGAATCTATTAACGGAGTGAATCATTACTGGAGGGAATTAAATTAGCCAGAACTGAGTCAAGGCTCCTCAGCAGCTCAGGGGAGGTGGGATGTGCAGAGCAAAAGGGAGAGGCTGCAAATTTAATCCTTAGCTGCTCTTCCCGGGGGAGAAGGCTGGTCAGAGACATTGTGATACAGGAATATGGAGGGATTGGTTCATTTTGGAACTGTTTCTCCTGCCAGGCAGGGAAATTACCTGCTGCAGCATGAGCCTGCCAAAGTTGTTTTTCACCCACCTACAAGTGAGTGGGTGTCCTCGGTCCCCGGTGGGGCACATTTGGTGAAGGCTGAGCACTCGGCAGTGGTCCCAGAGCTGCCCTGCGTGCCCAGCACCCCGGCATCGAGCTGCTCTTTGCAGCTTTTAGTGGGCAGACGTGGAAGCATCCCCTGCGCTGAGAACTGCAGAGCTGGGTTTCACGTTGAACAAATTGAAATCCAGCAAAGTCCCTGGCTCTGTTTCCATTTCATGCATTCACCCCATCGTGATGGAGTGCCTTGTTCAGATGTGGGCTCATGATTAAGGATTGCCTTCAGGCCTTGTAAATAGGAGATCATTTTTATGATTGCTGCAGTGTATGAGCTCTTCTTAGGAGCGGCTTTTAAAACCCAAACGGGTTCAAGCGTGCAAGAGATTAATGCGGGGCTGCGCGCATCTCTCTCAGTCTGCAAATTCCAATTTATTTTTACAAAGGCTGGTTTGGTTGTAAAACTGCTCTGTGCTTTCTGTGAAAGTCTGGGAGATTTTCTCTGCCCGTGCACAGTGGTCACTTGTCTGGAAACCTGGCAGCAGGTTACCCTTAAAAGCCAGCTGAAGCCTATTGCCAAAAATGAGAGAGCTGGCAGGTCTGGCTGCAGCGCCTCGATGACCGACGAACACACCAAACAGCTTTTTGACGCTTTCAGCGGAGGATTCCTTGTTCGCGGGACAGCATCCCATGGGACTGGCGGGTCTGAAATGGAAACTTCCCCGGGGTCTGTGCTCCCTGCCCTGAAACCCGTGCTGGGAAGGATCAAACCTCACCGTTACTCCGTCCTCCTGGCTGGGCCGGTGCGATTTGGTCGCGGCAGTTGTTACACACTCAGTTTGCTCTGCAGGCAAGGATTACAAGGTCTCTGGAGCTGATGATGCAAAACTGTACCCAGCTGTCTCCTTCAATAAAATAGAGAAGAAAAGGTAGGCAGATGGGATGCTTTTCCAAGCCAAAGCCTGTGACCGGGCAGGAAGGCACCCAGCAAATGTGACTGGAATTGACTCTGGCAGTGCCATCCCGATGTGTCGTGGGTGTCGTGCCACCCCCTCCCCAGCCCGGGCCAGCCCTGGCACCCAGCAAACCTCTCCCATCCGCATCAGCATTCCCTTCTGGGCTGGATCCCTCCGATGTAAGTAAATTACTGCGTTATCTGGAGAGTCTTAAACAAGGGCTTACTTCTTACCACGCACTGTCCCACTGAAATCGCTGGGAATTAAATGCTTTCCTGAATTTTGCACATCCCATCCGGTGGGACGCTCGGAGGTGTGTCCCAGCCGAGGCGCTCAGCCCAGGGAGGGGAGCAGGGGAGCACTGCAGCAGCGTGGGATGATTCCAGCGTCGTTCTGACGGCTGCCACCGCAGCAAAACCCCACATACACTGAGAAAGCAGGAAAGTTTGGAACTAACCTCGTTTAGCAAGGAGATTACATTTCCCAGGACTGTTTTTATTGATGAATAAGTGGCCAGACTGAACGGCCTAACGTGCCCAGCCTGGGGTGCATGGGGCACAGCTGTGAAGGCAGAGGAGGGGAGGATTTTTGTTTGGAGAGTGTTCAAAACAGGACACGTATTGACAGCCTTATGTGCCAATGTGTTGGTAATCATAACTGTTCATCACTGTTAATATAAATCCTTTAAATTGGCCTCCCATTGTTCTTTTTTGGGTGCAGAAAGCTGCAAGCACCGGCGTTTGGAAGCATCATCTCTAATTTTGGCCTTTCCTTGGAACAACACCTGGATGAACCCTCCTAAAATCTTTTATGTTTTCTAATTACCTTCCTCGTTGCTTGGTGCAAGTTTTTCCAGAGCTTAGTTCACACCTTGCTCCACCTTTGAACCGGGCTAGTCCACAGCCTGGATCTGTCACAAATGTCACCTCCTCCTGTCACACTGCCGCTGCCCCAGGGCTGTGCTCTGAGGAAAGGGGAGCTTTCCAACTCGTGCAAGAGAGCATCCTTCAGGAACACGAGCATCACGCCTTTCTGATTACACACACGGCCTCCTAATTCTCAGTTTGTGTCACAGCACAAGATGTATGTATGCACCGAGAGGGAAATACATTCCATAGCTCTTCCCCCAAAACAACACTTAAATTAAAAGAATTAGGCCTCCCACCACTCAACAGCCTCTGTTTAAATGCTTTGCATCTGCTCCAAAATTCCAGCTGACAGTTTAATCAAAGCTCTTACAAATACATTTTCCACTGCTTGCTGCCAGCCCTGATTACCATCACGTTCTCCTCGCACGCTGCCATGGACTGGGTTTTGTGAGAAACATCCGCTTTCAGCCCCATTTGTTGCCCTCTGATGATCAGCCTGCTGCAAATCTTCTTGCACGGGAAACCAGAATAACGATGGGAGGGCTCTGGTGCGGAGTTATGTGATGGAGCAAACGGACCTCTCGTGCTAATGCTCTCGTTAGGTGTCTCTTTGGAAAAATGTGATGCTGGCTGTAAGAATGGCTTCATTTTTTTTCCTGATATGTGTGAAAAATCAACCAGATGTTCCAAAAGGGTCATCTCTTGAATATTGCTACCATTGCCGTAGAATTGCAGCCGCATCCGAAGGTCAGGTACAATCAAAGGATGTTCTACTGCAAAGAAGCAGGCTGGAGACCAGGGACTGCTGAAATTATTTTACACGACCTTGTCTGACCAGCTGCTGTGAGACTGGCTGGGGATCTTCCAGCTATGGAGGAGGGAATAAACTGAGGGTGAACCTCAAAAATCAAAGAGAAACCTGGAAACACCTCTACTGGGTTAAATCCTGCAGGGAACGTGCAGCTCCTGCTCACAGTCCTTTCTACTTGCCTTCCACCTCTCGGACCTTCTCCAGGTGCGCAGCCCCACGCCGGGCTGGAGCTGCCCTTGCGTTGTCTTCAGCCTCGGGCTGCAGAAATCCTGCCTGGAGAGACCCACCTCTGGCATTAACTCTTGGCAAATGTTTTTTAATAAATGATTAACTACTGTGCAAGACCCTGCCCTGGCCATCATGGGGCTGCAGAGGATGGGGCCACGCTGCTGGAAGAAGAACTGCTGAGGATTTGGAGGCTAAAACCTTTTTCTGCTTTAGTAGATCATGGTGTTCGGTGCCTTGAAAAAAGATTAAGGAGATGAATGGAAAGGGAAAACCAGCCCAAACCCATCTTTCCCTTTCCACAGAAAGCAGAGTCACAGTGCTGTTTCCATTGACATTGATGTCAGTTGATGCTTTTAATTGTTCCCTTCTGACATTTCAATTATAAGTTTTGTGTAAATAAATGCCAGCTCGAGGACTGTGCAGAACAGGATCTTTGTGGACACTGTCTTCAAATCCTCGTTAGTTACCCGTACTGAGCTACCAGCTCTCTCTCCACCTCTGTGCATCGCTGGTCAGGTTTTACCATAAGGGAGGAGATTTCTGAGCCTTTTTTCACCCATCTTCTTCTTCTGGTTTCAAAAACCCTCCATTTGGCAGGAAAAAATAAATATTTGTTTAAATCAAAATCCCTGCTAACACTTTTCATAGAGCTGTGTGGTAAGTGCAAAAAGCTAAAAATCCTCTTGCAAACGGAAGTGAGATTTAGATAAATAATGTTTTTCTTTGGCAAATGGCTTCAAGGGAAACAAAGAAAGATCCAGCTGGAGTTTTGCCCTAGGTTTGAACCAAATAAATCCCGTGGCTCTGGGAAGTTTAAGCAGCACTACTCTAAAGTGGACGCAGCGCTTCCCGAAGTGTTTGACCCCAGCTCGTTACTGTGAGGCCTGAAGGCTGACTCAAAAGATTGATTCAGCTATTATTTTTCACAATGATGAATGCTCAGCTCCACTTTTACCTGAAGAAAATGCTTTCTTAAATCAGGGAGAGCAACAGCCCCTCGAGGCACCCGCCCTGGGCGAGGGCACCAGGCGCTGGCCTCGCCATCCTCCATCAGTGGCGGAGACGTGGCCTTTGCCCTGTCACTTTGCCTTGCCGTCAAACACCTCTGAGCACACAGGTACCACAGCACGCTGCTCTGTGTTTGTAGTCTCTGATGGAAGATTTTTGAGTGTATTTCTGAGGTTTGAGGCTGCCTGGGCCTGTTCTGGGACTTTTGGGTACCGTCAGCCCCATTGGGAAGAGAGAAACCAGTGCCCGTCAACGTGTCCTGTTGAAATAACTCCAGTTTTCTACTTTAATCTCTGAATTTCTGCACTGATATCCACTCAACTCATCTACAGTGCTTGGGAAAAAAAAAAAAATGAAGGGGAATGAAAAGCCCACAAGCTGTTTTCATGCAGGAAAAGGAATATGATCTGTCAAAAAGATTATTTCCTACAAATTGTTTGTCTGGTTACGATGCTGAACAAGAGTTACATTTTTCTCCCTGACAGCTCATCACAAAATGAGCGCTGAGCCAAGGAGCGCTTGAGAGAAACGGAGCAACTGAGATGCTGCTCTCCCGGTTTATCCACTCTCACTGCTTTATCCTGGTGAATGGAGAGGAATTAAATTAAAGAAAAACCAAATAAACCTCCAGACTCCAACAACTTGCAAGTCCATCTGGTTTTCCCTCTTATGCACTTCTACTTAAAGAAAGGAGCAATTTCACAACTCAAAAAGATTCCAGGACACACACTTTTGGCTTTTCAACATGGATTTTCCAAGCTTTTATGACTGGGACAGGGAAAACACTGCACAAGAATTTGCCCCATCTCTCCTGTGGCTTTTCACGGCCATCAGGGCGTGAAAGGTGGGGCCACGGAGCGGGAAACCCCTGCCTTTAATTAATAAGTGAAGGAAGATGGAAAAATGGGCTGGGGAAAAAAAAATTATATATCAAAACACATTTGTCATCCTCTGCTGATATGAGATTTTTTTTTTTTCATGTTTGCCTTAGTGAAATGAAAGTTTAGGGGAGGAGGGAGTGATGTTTTAGAAGTCAAGTAGAATGTTTTGTGTGACCTGCTCTGAAATGGCCTGGGCTGTTTGCTGATCTTGGCCCTTTTTGACCCCGTCTCCACTTAAAAAATAATCCTGGGTAATTTTCAAGATGGAAATATTTCCTCTCGAAAAAGCCGGAGTGAAACGCCCTGACTTCTTTCAACTTTCCTCTGCCATCACTCACTCGCAGATAACTCCAGCTGCCAGCGGAACTGCGGCTTTGTTTAATTTAGCAGAAATTATTAAACTTCCCCATCTCAGCCCCCCGGAATAGCGTTTCATTCAAGAAACAAGCGGATTTTCTTATCACTGGTTACAAAGAAAGGCTCCAGGGCGTATTAGCAGAGGAGCAGCGTCAAGGGATGCGTCAGGTTGTTTTCCCTCTGGCTTTCCTGTGTCCAGCAGCATCCTGGAATGGATCAAATTATGTCAGCCGCTGGACCTTGATGGGAATTGGTTTGGGCACATCCTCCAGTGCCGGACTGGGCCCCCAGGGCTTGGGCTTGGCCTTTTGGAGGCATTCAGGCATCGATGACTGAAGTGATCACGGTGAAGATGAGAGCGGGGAGATGACTCCTCACTACCCACTTGCTGACCCCACATCCCAGTTTAATGCCCAGGGAAGGACTGGCAAGAACCGAAGGGCTTTGCCACCTCACTGGAGCCCCCATCCCTGACTGAAGATGAGATCTGGCTCTGAGCACGCAAAAATAATGATTTATGTAAATGTGGTGCTTTTATTTTAAAAAATTGAAAAAAAAAAAATAGGCTTGCAAACATCACTGGATGGCATAATGGTGTGCAATTTGCCAGAGTTTTCAACGCCGTGTTACAATGCCTGTCTTAATTGTGATAAATTACTTCGAAATGAGTGGGTGTCAAATTAATTGATTGAAATAGTGCAGCATCACCACTTTCAAAATCTCTTTTAATAATGGATTTTTTTCCTTAAGTTTTGGTTCTTATGAGGTTTTTTTTGTCTACAAACTCCTTCCAGAGCTTTTTTCCAGTTTCATTCCTGTTCACATACGAGCAGCTGTTGAGCGTAGGGTTTCTCTGAAGACTTTTCTCAGGAGCATTCCTACCTCTGGCATCCATCCCTGGAGCCACACGGCCGGAGAACAGGAGCCAGGTAGAGCAACCCAGAGGCTCCTGTGCCAGGACCCACCATGGTCATTGCTTAAAACACCCCCCAAGGTTCCCCGAGCCTGCAACCCAATTTCTCATCCCACAGAAATGAACTTTTATCTGCTTTGCCCTTTCCCCAGACAGTTCAGGGAGGATGAGACTAAAATTAGCTGCAGCTCCTCGCTCCGTGCTCCCGAGGAGCTCGACACCCGCCGCGGCGGCCGCCGGCGATGTGGTGATGGGTAATTTGTCATCGTGCCTATTCTGGGTAACAAGAGGGATACGTTTTCCCATCGCTGCCGTGCTGTAGGACTGACAGGTTGAAGATGTCGAGTCCTGAGGAAAAAATTTGCGGAGGACTCTGGAGCTGGCAGGTCTGCTGGAGTGAGGATTGCAAAACCCTCTTTTTAAGGATTCCCTTACCTTTTTAGTGATTTTGGTTGAAGATCATTCCCTCTGCCACTAAAAACAGAGCTTTTCTTGCCATTTTGTGGCATTTTGAGCTGAAACAGCACATCGCCAGCCGAGGCATCAAAGCAGTGACATGTCTGTTATCAGCAAACCCCGAACATCGTGTGGCAGCACAACGCAAGTGTTTCCCAGGGGGAAAAGTCAGTCACTGTATCTGCTGTGCTACGGCCACCAGCCCGGACGCCTCTTGCAGGCCACAGTGCCAGAGGTTGATGGGTCAAATCCTGCCTCACTGAATGCAGCCATGGGAGCTTCCAGGAGATGTCACTGAACGGCAGCATCCTTCCTCTTGTAAGGAGAATAAACAGCCAGGTCCAGCAGACACCATTGGCAGTGAGACTTTCTGCACTGAGATACACTGAGCGTACATAGCAGGCCACAGCAGCACGCTTTCTGCTTCCAGCCAGCTGTATTCAGAGTATCCAGGGTATCAGAGTCCGTATTTTAGACTGGACACTGGGAAGCATTTATTTACCGAGAGGGTGGTCAAACCCTGCAACAGGTTTCCCAGAGAGGTGGTCGATGCCCCAAGCTTGTTGGTGTTTAAGAGGCAGTTGGACAATGTTCTTAACACCGAGCTTTAACTTTTGGTCAGCCCTGAAGTGGTTGGGCAGTTGGAGTAGATGATCAATGTTGGTCCCTTCCAGCAGAAAATATTCTATTCTATTCTATTCTATTCTATTCTATTCTATTCTATTCTATTCTATTCTATTCTATTCTATTCTATTCTATTGTATCGTAGCCATGTGACAATTTTCACTGAACTAGAGACTTGCCAACTGAGGTTTGTGAAATGACTCAGAAGCCAAATCCCACACAGGCTTTTGGGCTGTGCCTGTACCTTGTCAGCCCCTTCAGGGCCATGAAGTCCCAGCTTGTGCCAGTGACTGCAGTGACCTTCTCACTGGGAGGTTTCTCCCAGTCCCGAGCTGTTGGTTGCCAAGCTCATGGTTGCCTCCCCATCCTGCAACTGCGAAAACCCGCAGAGCTGCTGCGGTGGGCACAGCCTGACTGACTGCAACATGTGACCTTCAGTTTTCCTAATTAAATTAAAAAAGCGAAAGCCAAAGGGCATATCCCTAACTATTGTGGCTTCTGGAACACTGTAACATGCTGACATTCCATCCCTGGAAATGTTCAAGGGCAGGTTGGACGAGGCTCTGAGCAACCTGATCTGGTTGGGGATGTCCCTGCTCCTTGCAGGGGGTTTGGGCTGGATGGGCTTTGAAGGTCCCTTCCAACCCAAACCAGTCTGTGATTCTATGATTCTATGATTTCTGCAAGTCCATTGATGGCGAGAGGCTCACTCCCCAGCAGCGGAGATGCTCATAATGATGTGGCAATGATGCGAGGAAGCCCGAGGAGCATCGCGGAGTCGGTGGGTGACCCAAAGGGAGGTGTTCACCCACTTCGGCTTTCCTCACCAAACCATTTCCATTCGTTCCCTATTGGAGGTGACATCTGTTTTCCCAGCTGTCCGCCCCAGGAGCTGCAGTGATTGAATTAGTGTGGGTAATTTATATGGAGGTAAAATGGAATGAAATGTAAAGTAACGAGAAACGAGATTATTCTTCAAGGTACATTTAACTTACTGTGACATCTGAGAGCACGAACCTTTAACAGCAATAAGCAAGGCCCATTTGTCTGAGAGTTTAAATATTTAATTTGCAGGAAGACAGACACAATGTTTCAGATTATAATAATTATTTTAGACTTGATCAGCGAGGGAGAGAAGCTTTGAGCTGGCATAATAAAAAAGTCAAACAGGAGAAGTAACGACAAACTGGCCATGCACTGGACAACCCTGCACAACCGTGGGGGTGAGAGACTCTGGGATGGGGGTGAGTGGCTCTGGGATGGGGGTCAGGGGACCAGGGCTCTCCTTGCTCAGCATCACCAGTTTTGCAGCCACAAACTCGGACCGATTTAGTAGGATGGTCACTTTTATGTTTTATTAATTGCCACCTCTTGAATATTTTACTTCTAATTTCTTTCTCAAATAGTCCATGGAAGTGTTCTTTGATGCACTGAGGGGTTTTTTTGTGGTTTCTTTGTGAACATTTCCAGGCAGCTGTTGAAAAACAAGTACACTGAATAGATTGAGCAAAAGGGTCAGTCTAATATAAAGAACAATTGAGCAGAGAGAATCAAAAAGAATCAAAAATCCAGGGGAATTTTAGTCCATGTGTGGTAATGAGGGTTTCTGGTTTAACATGACAAAACATCAACTCTTTTCAGGACTAACATTGGAAATTCAGATAAAAACCCCTCATAAATTCAGCAGTAACTAGCAAGAGCTTTTGGGAAGAGAAGGACGTACTGAAATGCAAAAATTTTGTTGGGAGGCATCAGTAAGCCTTGTGAGCAGCAGGATCTCAATGGATCAGTCTTATGGCTGAGCTATCAGTGATTTTGGGCTCAAACCCCTCAGACACAGCCAATATTACTCCCTGGGAGCAGACACAGGAGTCCTGTGGGAAGCCCCTGAGACGTCCTCCACAGCGATCATGATGCAGAAACAGGGATGGAAAAGCCCAAGAGCTTTTCTTTGCTGGTGCATCAATTCAGCATCTTCCAGCCCTCTCTGGGACTGGACATTATGAGCAGCCGGCTCAGCTGTGGGCTGTACAGAAACCCTGGGACGAGCCCATGGGACACCTGCCCACAGGGGCAGGCGTGAACGGTCATGGCATCAGCTTCCTGTAACTAGCTGGAAACTGGACGTAAGCCTGAAAATGCATTTCTCAAATTTTTCTGAGGGTAAGGACAACTGGTGTCCTCTGGGTCCAGGTGGGGCGTTGGACAATGCTATTGTCACCTCCCAGAATATGGAGTTTGCCCTCATATTTTCCTTTTTCACAGTAAAAAGGAAATGCTTTTATCTACTTTGTCCTCTTTTACCCCAATTTTTTCAAGGTTTCTAGGCAGAAATTACAATAAGAGACCAGGTCTGGAAAAATAATCTCAATCCAGAAATCACAGAATTATGGAATGGTTTGGGTTGGAAGGAACCTTTAAAGGCCATCCAGTCCAACCCCCCTGCAAGGAGCAGGGACATCTTCAACCAGATCAGGTTGCTCAGAGCCCCCTCCAGCCTGACCTTGAATGTTTCCAGGGATGGAGTGAAGTCTTGGGTGATGTCTGAAGCTCTCAGGTGGCACCTCCAGCACTCAGCCCAGCGAAACCCTCTCTTTTGTCAGATGACACCCATATGTTTATTGGTACTGCACATCTCCAGCCCCATCACTCCTCCGTGCACCAGCTCTCCATTACACTGGTACCGCTCAGCTATTCACATCCCAGTTGATTTATAACCCAGTGAAGTCAAGGGAAAGATCTGCCTTTGATTTCAGCGATTTTAGGATAAGCTCCTAATTTCACACTTTGTCTGAGAAGCAGATAAAATGGACTTGAGAAAGGCTTTTTTCCTTGGAAAATTAATCTTCTTCAACTACTTCAGGGTGTAGAATTATTGCTAAAATGTCCCATAATAGAAATAACTTGTGTACTTGAAATAAATAGATTTTACAGTAATCAGATTCTTCAGCCTGGCTTTTTATCCCATTTATTGCCCTGTGAACTCCTCCATCATAAACAGCAACACTTACAAACACAGAAATAAGTCACTGTCAGCGAGCTCGGAGGAGCCGAAAGATCCGCTGTGATCGTACAACTTAGCATCGCCCGAATGTCGCTGTACCTTCCATGTGTTTATCTGATTCAATTACAAGCGGCACTGAGGAACTGAAAATGTATTCCGATCACATTCGCCCGAGAGTGCCAAAAAGCAACAGCTCCTCCTGAAATCCTTCCCAGTCTGCAGTCCCGGTTATCCCAACTGGGCTGTGGGTGTCTGGGATATAGGAGGCTCCACTGAGGTGGGATGAATCCCACATCTGCCAGGTATCCTGTGGTATTTGAATAGATTTATTTGAAAAAAATATTTATAGCAAATATTGATTTGCCAACATAGATTGCACGATAAGATTCAGAATCTGTGTCCACAAATATCCTATTTTGAAAAATTCCCAAGGGAGAAAATGTGACTGACCTGTCAAAGCAGCCAGAACGGCACCTGGGAAAGGATACACGTTGGATCTTTTTTTTTTCCTAATTGAATATATTTCCATTGTGAAATAGAAGTAATTTTCTAGGGAAATAAAAATAAAATTAAAATCAATGCAACTTGTCAGCTAAGCCAAAATTAGAAAGTTCCCTGATTGCAGTTCACAAAAAATAGAGATTTTCCATCCTCTCTCAGGTTCAGGATGGAAAACCACTTGGAAATCCTAAAAGCTCCTTGGGGAAATAGGAAATCTGCTTTCCGTTCTGCTCTGCTTGAGAGACAACTATTCACTGTGATGGAGGTTTGTAGGGTGAGGATGACAGCATGGGGTGAAATAGGCTCCATCGAGCAGCTTTAGCTTTTAGTAGAGGTGTGAGCACACTCTTAATTTCTTTTTTAATTTATTTTTTATTTAATGTCTCTCTATTATTGCATCCATTCAGGAAAGAGAAGTCATGTCATATGATAGGTAGACTAATGAACAGCTGGAATTCGTTAAGCCACCAGGAGTACGTTGAGCAAACACGTTTGTGAACAACCCAGAGATTGAAGCATGTTTGCAGAAAAGATCTATCGAACGGTTACGGACAAACAAATGAGTAAAAATCTAAGACCAGATCTTGCATCTTAATGATGGAAAGCGAAGCTCTAATCCCATCAATAAGCCATTAACCGCGATGACGTGCAGTTATTGGATCTCAGCTAGTTATCCCTCTGCTGTTCACATCTCCCTGCAGATGGATGTTTCTGGATGTTTCACCTGTGTGGAGCCGAACGCCTCGGTCACTGCCAAGCTCCTTGTGCTGCCCGGTGCCTGGGTCCCTTTCCCCAAGTCCTAGCATTGCTCTGCAGAGGAGCTGAGAAAGCCACCTCGTGTCCAAATGCCCTCTTCTCTCCCTCCCGGGAGGGAACGCATGCATTTCTGATTATTTTGAAATTAAATGGTTTCATTTTGTGCACTGATATTTATCTCTGGAAACATTCCAGGCCAGGTTGGCCGGGGCTCTGAGCAACCTGATCTGGTTGGAGATGTTCCTGCTCCTTGCAGGGGGGTTGGACTGGGTGGGCTTTCAAGGTCCCTTCCAACCCAAACCAGTCTGTGATTCTATGAAGTTCAAAATTTACATAAAGCATTGCATTTGAACCACAACACTTCTTTATGTTTAATTCCTTTCTGCTTCAAAATAAGAAGCAAAATGGGGTGGAATTTCCAGCTCCTGGCCAAGCCAGGAGACAACGCAATTCTCAGAGGCTTCGACACCCTCATAACAAGAGCTGATTGATTTCAGGAAAAAATTCAAGATATCTACTGATGTGAACCCATCCGTTCGAACAGAGATTTTTTCTTTTTCAGTTAATAACGACCCAAAATGGCACGAGTCTCGATGCAGTATCCTGTGCAAGACAGCTACAACAAAACCCTGCCCTGGCATCAGGAAGAGACCGGCAGCACTAACAAGGTGAGGTCCAGTATTCCCTAGGGCAACAGAGAAATGATGTTTAATTGCAAGCACAGAGCATCTCCGCCCGCTGAACACGGCGCCTCGCGGATGAGAACGACTCTCTTTGCTCATGGCTGCACTGAACACAGAGCAGAGCAGCCCCGGCTGTTGTCGCACGATGGAGAGAAATGCCCCCTCGTCCTGAGGTGGAGGTGCAGGTTACACACCTTGTCTGCACGTGAAATGGTTTGCAAAGAGATCAGAGTAAGAAAGGACGTGAAAGGGGTCTTAAATCTCTTCCCAGGAAGCCCAGTGATGCTCATTCACTGAGACAAAAATTTATGAGATACGCTTTATAATAACTTCTGGGTTTTATCCTTTTTTTAGCAGTTTTGTGAGACGTAGCTCAGAAATGCCACTGAGTCTCTTCAGGACAAACAGCAGCGAACGATACTCAGTTCGCAATGCCTGGAGGCAACGGGCTCTGTGCTCTGATGGATCCATCACCATCGTAAGTTAGAGGAAGGCGGATTTATCGTCATCCTGCCAGGGGACCACGTCACCCCGGGCACATCCTGCACCTGTGCTCTGACTTTTCCCCCTGGATAAATACATCCCCCATCTGAGGCAGCCTGGTGTTAGTAATAAATCCTCAGCGCCCGTTCATCAGCGTTACGTGGGGAGTGCTTCGTGCCGGGAGTATTAATCTGCTGAATTGCAGCGTGTCGGCTTGTGGAAAGGTAAGAAAATGGAACTGACAGCGGCTCTGCTCTTGGCGAGGCAATGAGGGTGCCTTAATTAGAGCTAATTGCAGCTTTCCATCACATTAAATCGTAATGCAGAATGTTTCGGGTTAGTCCATGGGTGAATCACACTGGCTGTCCCACTCCTTACCCCCAGATGTTAGGTGGCATTTGTTTTTGTGCCTGTACAACATGCAGAAATAGCTACTCAGAGAAACCAGCATGGACAGGGTCTGAAATGGGGAGCAGCTCATAACGAGCCCGTTGCAGGTGGTCGATGGCCCCCATTAGCGCTGAGCTGGGTGGCAGTGACGCTGGGGCCAGCATGGGAAGAGAGCGGAGCCCTGCCCTGAGGAGAGAGCGTGGTTGGGGAAGGAAAAAGCAGCACTGCAAGTCGGCTGCATCAGCACAGCTCCATTGTCCGCTTCCTGAAAAACCAGGAGATGGAGTTGTGGGTCCACACCCATGGGTGGATTAAAACCCAAACAGATCCAGATTCCCAGCCTGGAGTGGGGAATGTCCCCTGGGACAGGGCGTGGGTGATCCTCACAGTGCCTTGTCTCCTCAGCTCCCGCTCGGTTCCTGTGGCAAGGGTTAGCTTCCACCTTGATGAGATCCACAATGACCAATCAATCCTTGGCATCTCTTCAGGGCTGTTACCCAGCCGGAGGTCTCTGAGATCCTGCCCAGAAAACCAAGGCAGTGCTGGAGCGGGGGAAATGCTACTTTACAGCCTGGATTTTCTGTGTATTCATGGTAAATGTCTGCTTTCCACAGAGAATTTGGACTCTAGCTGAAACACTTTAATGCCAAAAATCTTAAAATCCCTTTCTCCAGCCAGAAACACGGTGCTTTCCCAGGGTTTCTCCTTCTGTGCAGCGCAGAACAGAAAGGCCGAATCGCTCCCCGTCACTTCACCAAAATCTTCTCGTGAAGAAGCTCCAGGCAGCTCAGTGCCAGACACCCCTGGAGACTTTCTCCCCATTTCCAGCCAGTTTTGTTTAACACCCGTACGCCTTACGGTGGCACCTGAATATGCAACACCACAGGGGATTGAAGCACTGCTATTTATAAGGCAGGAGCTTTTCCAGGCTCGCAAGCAATGTAATTTAAGACCAGACAAACATCTGTCTGTTGGCAATTGCTGTTCGTGGCCGGGCAGATCTGCTCTGGTTCGGTCTGTGCTCCACGTTATGCTCCTGGCAGATATTTCCTTCTCTTTGCGCTTCTGTATCAGCGCTGGCCGCCCTGAGACAGGAACCCAGCCTAATGATGAGCGTCACTGAGCTCGGTCGTAGACCTGGCTTCCTGGCCACGCGGATGGACAGCTTTGTCTTCATCCTGTGTGCTTGATCCGTGGCCAATCGGTGAAATGGCAAAGCAGAGAGACGTGATTTTTATTTAACAAAGGAAGAGGCGGGCTCAGCCCAGAAGCATCGCGCCACAGATGCTCATCTGATGCATGGTGGCTGTGCAAGAACAGGGTTTTTAGATACACAGGGACTCCATAGGAGGCCTTCTGCTGCAATACCATTGGTAAGCATTGCTGGTAGCTCTGCTCTTGTGCTATTGCCCAGGAGAAAATAAAATCAGCCCCTGGTTGTCACACCGACCCGATTTGAACCAGCCTGGAGGTCATTAACCTGAGAGATCCTGGAGATTGTTGCCACTCCCAGAAACATCTCACAGGACTGGGTTCCCATCAAAGGCCAATTTCTCCATCTCAAGATGTCCAAATAAAACTCTTTGCTTTGCTTCTTGCCAGTTCTCCAGCTGTTAGTAGCCTCTCTCAGAGGCCAGCGGGAACGGAAGAGCTCCGTGCCCTTCTCTGCCAAAAACTTTTGCAAGTTGCTTAGACCAGCCTGCAGCAGTTGCCTGCCCTGTGGGAGTGTTCCTGGTGCTCTCTGTCACTTCTTACCTAGCTCTGCTCTGAAAATGCCTCTCCTGTGCCTGGAAGTTGTGGTACCACTGCCTCTCTTGGAAGTACAGTGCTGAAGTGTGTTTGATGATGGATGGGAGCTGCACCGGCCAACAGGGAAGGGCAATGGGAATGCCAGAGTCATGGAGATGATGCGTTGCGTGTCATCCTTACAAAGGTGTTCCCCCTTAGACCTTCTAAAGAGCAGCAGAAGCAGCAGCCCTTGAAGCACCGCTGCTCTGCTGACAGCCTCCGAGGCCGCGGTGGGGAGGTGCAGGGCGATGCTAAGGTTTATCCCCAGGTCTGCTGCTGTCGTACTGTGCAGACGGAGAAATCGTTTAACCTTTCCGTGCCTTCGCTCTCCCGTCGTAAAGCAATTACCCTTATACTGATGCTGTAGGAGTGGTCTCAGGTGTCATGACGCGGCCAAGAAAAAGCACGCTTGGATGCTAAAAATACTCCTGGCATATGTCAATGTCAAGTGCTCCTGCAGATCAATGTTACGTGCTGCCCTTCCTCCTCTTTTTCTCCAGATGTAAGCAGAAAAAATGATACTTTTGGCCACTGCAAGCTGCAGTACAGGGCACTGAGCTGAGATCCTTGGTCTGGCAGCTGGCATGGAAAACAGGTCTGCTCCTGGTGCTGCGTCCACCCGAGCAGAACGGCCAGAGACCCCTTCTGTCCAGGTCTTACACTACCGAAGGTGTTGCATATGCTTAAAAATGAGACCTAAATCAATATGAAAAAAAATAGTCTCCAGAATTATACCAGACCAGCTGAAATCATCACTCCCTGCTGCCCCAGGCACGTGGATTCCTATCTGATGTGCCACGGCTCAGTGAATGATGCTGTGGAGCCGTATGAGTTGTCCGTGTGAGTGCTCAGCTCTCACCTTGAGAGGTAAGAAAGCCTGAAAACACTGCAGCAAATGCAGGAGAGAGGTTCAAGGCTGCGTACTTCACTCTGCATTTGGTGTCAGCCAGGAGCACCCACATCTCACTGTCCTGTACCCGAGCACGGCTGGCGCAGGGGCCGTCTGACGCTCTACTTGGGCTGGTCTGAGCTTTCTGTGCCCAGCTCTGCCCCTGGCTTGCCTGAAGGTTTTTCTTTCTCTGTTTCCTTCAATTACAAGTTCTTAAAAATGAAGGCCGCCTTCTTAGCATTTCCGGCCACTCAGGAGTAACATGAGGACAGCAAAATATTTGTCATTAAATCTGTTTGTAAGGCACAGGCTGTAATTTTTATTTGTAATTATCAAACTCTCTCATCTCTGATACCCTCACGTAGATGAGTGATTTTTGTTCCTACTTTCAAATCACAGGTCCTTGCTCTGGGAAAAATCTCTGGCTGGGTATTCTCTAAATGTGAAGAGCAAAAATCTATGACTTCATAAAATAGCCTCAATTTAAGAGATGAAGAACAGCTCTCAGAGGAATGGAGGGGACAGATTTAGATTATTGATATCTCCGCCAACTCTTCCACATTGCTTCTGCAACTGCCATGAGGGAATCAAAAGTCACCGACAGCTGCAGCCCTGTCTGCCACAGCACGGGAAATCAGTGTGACGCCCGAGCAGCGACAGCCGGCGAGAGTTTAATGGGAGGGCAAAAGAGGAGCCATGAGCATCCGAGAGCGGAAACGCTGCCGGAGCTGCCCAGGCTCAGCGTGGGGAGCGGAGGGGAGGGCGAGGTGGGCTGCTGTGCCAAACCTTTCCCCTCCTCTGCGCTGGGGAAAGGTCTGCGAGGATGACCCGAAATGTCGGCGTATTGATTGCGCTGGGGTGATGGACGCATGTCAATGCGCTGCCAGAATCAGTGGGGTTGAGCTGAGGTGGCCAGGCAACGCGTCCTCAGATAGAAGCGCTTGTCCGGACCTGTCCCTTGCACTCATCTCCCCAGTGAAAAATGACTGCAATCTATTTTCAGTTTCCTTTTCTGACAGAAAAGTCTGAGATGAAAGGTGGGTTTCAGACTGACATATTTATGAGGGATGAGCGCGTCGGAGGCTCAGACCTAGAACATGCTGAAACGGCTCCTGGGGCTGTAGGTGTGGGGACATTTTGCCCACAGGGGAGAGACAGGACAGGCAATAGCTCTCGCCAAGCGTGGGGAGCGTGGTGTCCCACAGCCCAGTGATTCAACCAGCAAATACCATTTTAAAGCCAAAAAAAAAAAAATCTGGGAAGAAAACCACCCTCTATCATTTTCACTCCACTGTCCTCAGCCCGTCTCACTCTCATGAGTTTTAACTTTTTAAAGATTATTCTGAGAACAGGCATGCATCTCTCCGCGGAAAATAGCAATTATTATGTGCTACGGGGTTCTACCCATCATTACTTCTGTATAAGCAGGCATGGTAAAGCTATTTCATTCAGCCTAGCAAATTAAATGAGCCCAGTTGCTGGAATGCAGAGCAGCGGCGTGATGAATGACATACCAGGTGAACCCTACGAGGGATTAACGCAAACTTCCCAGCCATTTACAAAAAGGTAGAGCACAATCTGTTTGCTCAGCACCATATAATTACAAGTAATCTAAAAACTGGAAAGGAAATGAAAGTGAAAAATCAAAACTCCCTTTTTGTCCTGGAAACAAAACAACTAAGAGAAATATTTTCCTTCTCAGCTCATTTTGGTTTCTGTACAAACACAGTCAGTGTGACAAATCTGTCTGAGCATGGGGGCTGTGCCAAGGATTTCTTCCTGGCTTTGGCTATTTTGATGTGGGTCTGTCCCCTGACTGGATTTTTTAAGAGAGTCCCCAGGCAAGAACAGGGCTCATTGCCTAATATTGCTCTAAGTAACAGAGGGTTTTGAGAAAAATGCAGAGTAAGTCAAGCCACCTTTTATGTTACATGATGTGAAAATTCCATGAGCAAACCCTCCTCTCATCATTGGACAGACGCTATGAGCACGGCTGCAAACCCGTGCGGCCCTCTTCAAAAAGTGATGGGCAGAAAGGGCTGGGATGGCATTGTAACACATTCCTAAAGCCTGGTAAGATTAGCCAGTGCTCATCACACTAAATCCAGGATTTAAAGTGAATTGTGCTCTAAGTTCTGCCTAAGAGGTTATTGAGCAAAACAAAGCTGCTTTGTATGCGAAGGGAAGGTGGATACAAGGGGAGATGGATATGCTATTTATGACCATTGCGAACTCCCATTTCCATTTAACAAAGGCTTAACTCAAAACCAAGCTTCAAATCTTTCAGGTTTTCCATGTTTAGACATCAGGATAGAGCCTGAAAGCTCGGCAGCTTGCAGATGAGGTTTAATGACAAATCAACATTGCAGCTTAGTGCAGCTACGGTCCATTTTCAGACTACCGCTTGGTTATTCAGCAGGTTCCTGGCAAAGCTGACCTGGTTGATGGTGACCAGCTCTGGCTGCGTTGTGCCTCATTAGCCCGGACGGCAGAGCCATCATCCCTCCCCAACCTGCCGCTGTGAACATGCTTACCCATTTCTCCCTGCCAGCCTGAATTAGTATAGCTTTCCTTTTTTAATTACGAGGTTTTGACCAGTGTTTTGCCGAAGTCCGCGTACTCACATCAAATGAACTTGTAGTATATAATAGAAATCCATTCTACGAGACCTGTTTCCCACCAGTCCTGGCCGAGTGGCATTGGCCGTGTTACCCTCCATTAACTCCTCATCAGAGACCATCAGCAATCCTGTTACCTCGACAGGTTCACCATGAGGCTGATTAACCTGTATTTATCCAGGTCATCTCATTTTCCCTTTGCAAATATTGCTGAGCAAGAGCAGCCCTGGAAGGCTGCGGCAGCCCGGAAAAAGCTGCCCGCTTCTCCTCCTGACCTGTTTCTTCTCATCAGGAAGCATTCAGTTCCCCTCAGAACCAAGCTTTGGCCATAAATGTTTTCTCACTCTGCTGTGAAATCACAGCTTTCGCGCTATTTAGCAAATTATTCTTAAGCAGCTCCCAACTATCATTCACACACTGCTGTTTAACTCCCAATTAGCTCGTAATTATTTTTGGCGCAACTGGCCGCTTGAAAGCACCGCACACCTGCTCGTCCACATCTATGTATACATTTTATTGCATTAAATCGTATTATTGCTCGGGGATTACTATACTGGAGGCTTTGAAAAACTCTTGCTGGGCTGCCTGGCTGACGCGGCAGGACACAGAGAGCTGCTTTTCGCTTTTTCTGCTTTTTTGGGAGTTTAGCACAGCGCTGTGTTACCCGTATCTCTGCACACACCCTCCCGGCGCCCCGTGCATCGTCCGGGCTGTCAGTTAAACACCATGGAGATCTGGCTGCGTTGTGTGAGTGCTGGGGGGCTGCTGGGATCCGAAGCGACACCTCAGCAGAAAGCCAGGAGGAAACTCCTTTTAATATTTAGTGTTTCCGTAGGAATCGTCTGTGTGTGTCCCTGCCACGCGGTGCAGACGTCGTCATGGCACAGAGCCCCGGCCTCGAGCGGGAAGGCAGACACAGATCACTCTCACTGCATTCAGCACGGTGGAAAAATCCATGGAAAACATGCCTTTTCATTTAAAGAGCTGGTTACAACTCAAATAACTTCAGCCATTGTATTGAGTGTGTTTGAAAGCAAAAAAAAATAAAAGATATGCCTTCACTTAAAAGAAGGAGAAAGGATGAGTGTGTGGACACTGGCTGAGATGTTTCCAATGTCTTTTCAGAGCTGTGACCGCAGCCTGACCGTGCAGAGAAATAAATGCCTTTGCAGAGCACGGGGGCTCCAGCATCCCGGTGTGCATCCAGTATCCCGGTGCACATCCAGCAGCCCGGTGCGCATCCAGCGCCAGGGTCAGTGATGTTGGCTACCTGGAGCAAGAGCTAGTGTACGCCTGTGTCTCCGGGTCTCCCTTCTGAGCCAAAGAGGCTCATCCTCGAGCGCGTACTCCCAAATACGTGCAGCTCCCCTTCCTGCAACGCCCTCCTAAAAGCCCAGGCACTTCATTGATTAGGAAGAGTCATTCTCTTCGCCGCAGACCAGACCAGGTTTAGCACTCCAAGGCTGCTGCTGGCTGCTTTGCCAGCTGACCATTCGTGTCCCTTAAATTTACCATGGGCGTGTCTGTTTTCCAGCTGTGCACTGTTTAATTTTTGGTGCATCCCTTCCGCTAACGGCCCGCTCTGGCAGAGGGGAGGCAGAGGGGCTCAGCATGCCCTGTGCTCGTCGCTCTATCGCACACCAGGTTTCTTCTTAATTTGCCGCGAGCCTTCAGCAGCATGCAGAACTGATGTATTCTTTTTTTTCTTTCCCCTTGCTCCCTGCACGGACAAAAGCCAAGCTTTATAAATCAACTGTGTAAACAGAAATAGCCTTCTTCCTTGAATGCGATTATTATTTCGGAAAAGGAGGCTGGTGTTTTAAGAGGCAGAAAACCTGTTTAATCCGGAGACACTGGCTCCCATGCCAGGCGCTGGTCACCGTAACATTTTTCTTCTGTCCTAAGTTTCAGAGTGAAAAGAAAAATCCCTCATACAGACTGGTCTGGGACAGCTTTTGACCAACTACCATCATTTTCGGAGCCCCAGACACTCTTGCTATTGAGTTACATCTATAAACTGTTTTTACATCCGTGCGAGTGGTGGCCTCGCACCCCTCCTGTGAAACCAGAGCTCTGCTCCGGGAGGCAGATATAGACCCAAATCCTGACAAGGCAGTGATGCAGTGGTTCTATTGACCATGACACGGATGCATTAATGCAGAATATTTGTTTCTGGAGCCCAGGTGATTTGTGGGACCAAACGAACGCAGCAGCTCTAGCGGGGTGGCTTTGGAGGCACTGGTGCAGGACACATGGAGGAGCCTCTGCCTTCCACAAAAGGTGCTGACTGACATCAAGAGGAGAGCAGGGCGATGGAGCAGGGTACCTGGGAAACACAGTGGATGAGAATAGATTACACAAATTTGATGTTTAATCCAGAACAGAGAAGATGACAGGGAAGGCTTTTGGCTGGCATTTGTGAGGCAAAGTCATTTCTTTACTCAGGGATCGTTTGAGGTCCCTCCAAGAGCATGAGTAAAGTTTTTCTTTTCCTGGCAGCTTTGGAAAGCCTGTAGCTGCATTTCTCCTCTTGCTGTGCATTTCCCAGTGGGCTCTGCCCGGCATGCTCTGCTCCTGCCCATCCATGTGGGGCTGGGATAAGGACCACTGCTGCGGTGGGAGGGGATGGGGATGGGGACAGGGATGGGATGGGGAGGCTCCAGGAAGGCTGGGCTGGAGGAGCCAGCACCGGAGGGTGACTCACGGAGAGCTGGATGCTGCTCGGGTTCGTGCTGGGACAGCAGCAAACCTCTACATTTCATCTTACTGGTCTGTGCTAACGGAGCCAAGGCCGGGTTGGACGGGGTTCTGAGCAACCTGATCTGGTTGGAGATGTCCCTGCTCCTTGCAGGGGAATTGGACTGGGTGGCCTTTGAAGGTCCCTTCCCACTCAAACCCTTCTGTGATTCTATGAAAACCCCATTTCCATCACGGCCACCACGAGGGACTCGCACGTGGCCAGGACCACCATCAGTTCCTCTGCAGGAGGAGATGCCCTCTGCTCAGCCTCCTTTGGAGGTGGTCTCCACGCGTCCATGCAGACCCCAGTTGTGCTTATTTTTCCTCCCTTAGCTCTGGCCATGCATCTACACCTTCCCCAGCATCACTGCAGGGGCAGTTTCCATCACTGCACCCCTTCAAGAGGCTGTTGCCACCTTTACAGCTCACACAGAAAAGCCTGAGCTTCTATTGTGGGTTTGACTTTTTTTTTTCTGCTTTCCCCTGCCTGAAAAGATGCTGAAATCTCCCAAAGACAAATTATTTCCATGTGATCTCAGCACTTTTTCTCTTGGCTGGAACACTGGATGTGGTTTTGGGTCTGTGGTTTTCTGCTACATTTTTTTATTATTTTTTTTTTATTCACAAATTTTTTTGGTCTTCCTTTCCATCATCGTGCGAGGCACCGTGCAAGCTGACAGACTGGCTGCAAGTCCTAAGGAAACCAGAGCAGGACAAAAGCACAGGAGCCCAGCACGAGTTGATGCAAGCAAAGAACCAAGAAAAAAAAACCAAAAACCTGCTTTTGCAAACAACCTAGCTGCTGCGTTCCATAAGGAGCCAGACTGAAGTTCAGTGTTTCATTTGGACTCCAGCTAGGAAGCTGCAGCCGCCGCTGAGAACTGAAAAGCCTGAATGAACAGCAGCTTTCAGATGATGCATCCTGCGAAGCAACAGCAAGGAGAGTAAGGGACGGGGGCTCTGGGTCTCAGGGTAAGTTCAATGGATCTGGATAAATTGGGGGAAAAAAAATACAGTTGCTGTAGGGAACCAAGCGTTCCCACCCTGCAGAAGCTTGGGTGAGTCACAAAAAGAGGTGGCCTCTGCCCGCGCTGCCCTGTCTGGCTTTTTCTGCTTCGCTGCAGCAGGTGAACCGAGGGCAAGGCCAGGTTATTGCTGAGCTGGCTTTAATTTGTTCCTGCGAATGCTCCTCGTTTCGTTACCCACCCTTTGCGCTCCAGAGCGATGCTTTTTTCCAGTCTGACTTTGCTGTGAGCTCTGGCTGAGCAGTGGGATGGGGACGGGGTCCCATCCTGCACGGCTCTGCTCTGATGCAGGCTCCCCGCCCGCTGTGGGAGCCCAGGGCAGGAGAGATCCATCTGCTGACGTCCTCATGGAAACTTTCAGGGGAACTCTGCTTCTCCAGCCTTGCCAGGGAACTGCAGCCGCTTGAAACGTGCTGCTTGTTCCTGAGCTGCAAGCAGGGGTTTGCAGCAGAGATGGGATGGGATGGGATGGTCTTGGTGCTCCCACCCACCCGTCTGGGACAGCACAGCTGGGACCCGCTGCAGGAACACCTCTGCCTGCTTTGTTTCGGCACACAGAATTCCCGGAGTGGCTGAGTCAGCTGCGGCAAGTCACGGGAAAGCGGCCTTTCCACTGGGAAGGGCGAAGGAGGGTTGGGTGCCGTCCGCTTTGTCAGGACGATTTGCTCCATCAGAGAAGCTGCCCTGGGAATGACTTACTGTAACTTGCCCCGTGCCTCGGCAGCACCGGGCTGAATCACCGTCTGGGCTCGCTGTGGAGATGGGATCGCTTTCAAGGAGCCGCCCAGCCCAGAGCAGGGCTGTTTCCAGGACACTGCGGGCATGTTCCTGGCGTCGGAGGTACAGGCAGGGAAGAGGAGAAGGGGAGAGGGAAGAGTTGTTTGTTTAGGAACCAGAAAACCTTCTTTTGCACTAAGTGAAGAGGGGAAAAGCAGTACCACGTGAAGAGGCAGGTGGCCAAGATGGTTTCCATACAGGCCCAGGCTCTCCTCCCATTCCGCTTACCAGGGACTGCCTTGAATCCGTCCCATCATAGAATCACAGAATCACAGACTGGTTTGGGTTGGAAGGGACCATTAAAGCCCATCCAGTCCAACCCCCCTGCATGGAACAGGGACATCTCCAACCAGATCAGGTTGCTCAGAGCCCCGTCCAACCTGGCCTGGAACGTTTCCAGGGATGGGGCATCCACCAACTCTCTGGGCAAATTGGGCCAGTGCTCCACCACCCTCAGTGTAAAAAATTTTCTTCCTTACATCAAGTCTGATTCTTCTTCCTTCTATTTTAAAACCATTACCCCATATCCTATCACAACAGGCCCTGCTGAAGAGTTTCTCCTCATCTCTCTTTCTTTTCCCCACCTTTCCAGTCCTCCAGGTCTAAGCATGTGCAGGTAACAGGAAGGGATGTTTGCTTGGGATCCTGGTCTCTTCTCATGCCTGATAGGTGAAATCCCAGCTGGAGAGAGCGTGTGGTGACCGTGTGAGCAGACGTTGCTCAGGAGCATGTACTGGTGAGGGTGATGGTGCTGCACAGCTCCTCCCAGGACAGAGGAGTTAGGGCGATTCACCCACACTGGGGGCAGGCACATGCTAAAAAAGCACCAGAAAATACAAAACAACCCAGATAATTAGAAATGGAGCTACCAACTCACTGACCAAATGTTCACCCAGGCTGTTAGAAATATGGATGCAGCTAACACCCCTGGACCTCCCCATGGCCAGATCCTGGCTTTGCTTCAATTCCTGCCCTGCTCTCAAATCGCAGGGCTTGAACTGACCCAACTGCCTCCAGCTGCCCGCCCCACCCCTCTTCTGCTTCACCCCAGTGCATCGTATAAACACCGCGGGCAACAGGGCGTTAACGCCGGTCATCTGCACACCGCTACAGACAGCGGAAATTTTTAAACCGCATCACTTTTTGGGATGCAAGTATTCTTGTCTGTGAGCCCTCGGACCACTTCATGGCTGCAGAGGGGCTCGTGATGCCCAGCTGGAGCAGAGCATCTCTGCGGCCTCGTGCTGGAGAGGACCTGCCCCGCGGCCCTGGCGCCGAGGGCGGAGGAACTACTGAGCTACCGTGGCTTTGCCTTGGACAACGCACAAGCTCCTTCAGTGTTTTAGGCTTTTGTACAATAAGTTGCTCATGAAGAAATTTTAGATCCTCCTGGGGAAGAAAATAAAAAAAATCATGAACAAATCATTTCCAAGAGGAAGCCCAGTGTCCAGACAAACCTGGCCCTAACGATGCTTCGTTTCCTGCTGCTGGCGATGCAAGGAGCTCTGGAGCACTGAGGAGGTGGAAGCTTGAAAGAAGACAAAAGGTAAAAAAGCAGAGCTGGAATATTTTGCCCCTCTGGAATGATGCCGCGGCTTGCGGCTGACACATCCATGTGTTTTCCATCTTTGCAGCACAAAAAAATATTTCGGTCTTAACTGCCCTCTCGGGTTTTGAGTCAAGATTTGTCACTACTTAAAATGGGCAGTGGCTGGTGTTGTCTTGTGCGCCGTGAATTTAAAGCAAAGATAGTCACAGATTGCTTTTCCAAGTTTGCAGAAATTGAAAGGGCAGCTCAGGGATCCAGGAGCAATTTCTACCTCGTGAACTCAATAAAACAGCGTGTGAGCTCAGCACAGTGATTAGCGGGATTTATTCCTCGAGCATCCCTGCGAGGTAAGGACATACTGCCGCTGTACCCGGCGAAAACACAGGCCTGGGGTGGATGAACGTAAATCCGTGCCTTTGACTCGCCCTGTGCATCTCACAGGGGCTGCCTGCGGTACCCATGGGCCAGTCGTGGTTTGGCCAAGATTTGGGTTCAGGTTGCAAAATCCATGTTGTGAACCACAGGGAGAAACTTTTGGTCCAGCCTCCAGGCTGACCTGCTTTGCCTTCTCGCTTTAATTCCTCTGTGTGCAGAGCAAGTAATTTATTTTTGCTGATATTACAGGGATTTCTTAGCATTTCTGTTGCCCAGATATGTTACTTTACAGCAAAGTGTTAAAATTCTTCAGGTACACAGAATGATTAAAGAGCTTTGCATGAGCAAATGCGCCTCATACATAAACTGTCTACCTTGAGCTAAAAGATTAAACTCAAATCACGAACCAAAAAAATCAAAGTGCTCTCTCCAGCTGTAATAGTGTCAAGAAAATATATTTAAATAAGAAATTGCACGCAAGAAGAACAAACCACGTCATTTAGCTCCCTGAACTGGAACCAATGGTTTCTGCCCTTGCCTAGCAAAGGTTTGTAGCATCTCTAAAGCCCCTGCATGGGAGGAATTTGACTTTTTTTTTGCTGGCAGACACCGGGAATGCCAGGTGTCGTTGGAAAATCAGCGCTTTCAATGCAGGTTATTCATAGCAGGTAAAAAAAATATGTAAATAATAAGCTTGATTGATTATATTTAGGTCAGAGTACTTCCAAGGTCAGCGCAAAGCAAAAATACGTTATTTAATCATCCGTTCTGCCTTGGACTGAGCGGGGTAGACAACAGTGTCCTCAGACACACCCCTTCCAAAGTCTCTGAACAACCAGGGTGTGTGAATTTAATGCAATGGTCTTTTCACTTGCTTTTTCTTGTTGTTTTGGGCCATGCAGAAGTACCTGGACAAACAATGTCATATTTTAATCTTGTCTTTCTACTCAGAAATTCAGAGGGGAAGAAAAGGGGCAGAAAAAGCAAACAGTCTTTTTTAAACCTTAGGTAAAGGGTGGTTTCAGTCAAAGAAACCTTTCATTCCATTTAAACAGCTCTCCAACAATAACATATATTCTAATGTTATAATGAACACAGCCACCAGCCATCCTCATCACCAGAACTCTCTGAAATCAAATGCCTTTTCATCAGGTTCAGATGGCTCCTTTCATCATTCATACATTCTCACTTCATTTGCCAAAATACTGGGCAGAAGATAGACCTGCCCATGTAGCACATGAGGATTTTCTTCCTTAGCACCAGATTAAATTCACACTTAGTTGTGGGTTTCATCCTGGTTCCACTTGCTGGGGGCTTTGCTGTGCTTCATGGCTTTGGAGTGGGGAGGCTTGAAAGTCTCGCAGGAAGAGCAAGTCCTTTATCTTGAAATTACCTGCTGCAAACCAAACCTCTTACGCTCAGCCTTGCGGTGAGCGTTCTCCTCTGAGAGTGTTTTGCAAGAAGTGTCAGAAGCATCAAAACAATTTACATTTTTCTACCTGTCGCCGCAAGCTTTTCAACTGAAACATTTCAAACCCATTGATTGTCAATCAACTGTTTCAAAATGAACCCGAGCTAAAGCGCAGCCAAAGAAGCTTATCTGAAAAAAAATGAGTTTGAGAGAGGGAAGGCTGAGAGCATCTTCTTTTTCTTGGGTGAAACACTTACGAACTTCAAAGTTTCTGAAGACGGGTGACTAGTTTTCCTCCCAGGAATTAGAATGCCTTTGTGTCTGTCATCATTTTCCTACCCAATAGGAAAGCCAAGAGTTCTGAACGGAACCAGGTTGTGATTTGCACGTCTCCCATATGGAAGACAAAGACAATTTATACTTCCAGTTGTAATCTGCTGCTTTCAGGATGCTCCTGTCCATCTCTAGAGAGGTGTCGTGAAGGATGACCAAGGAGGACCGTACTCAGTTTTGCAGCCTCGGAGCATTCAGTGCGATACTAATGCATCATTTCAGGCACTAATGAGCGTGTCGGATAGTGGTGGGAAGGAGGATGGATAGGAAGGAGAATAGATGTCCCTCCAGTGCAGGGACTGGGATGACGTGTGGGAGAGGCAGCCTCCCAGCCTGTGCTCTGGCAAGTCATGGCCAAAGCACAGCCTGTTGTTTGCTGTCTTCTCAAGAAGACAAACCTGTGCAGCTGAAGTCAAATCCATCATTGCCACATTTGACAAAATAAGGTCACAATAATTATCTTCAAGGGAAAAAGCAAATGGCTAAAAACAACCTCTCACTTTACCTCACAGAGTTTAAATTCTGAGTGTCATCCTTTTTGTATCTTTTTTTTTTTCAAGACATCAGATTTGACTTCCCTACCACCACAAGTTATATTTGCCTCTCCTCTGAAATTTGGCTCAAATTATTCTTTTCTCCAGGTTGACATGACCTTGTTGTAAGGAAATCTTTACTAGGTTTGTTTCCTTTCCTGTTGCACATTTGATTTCTCTGGTTTGAGGTTTTCCTTCACTTGATCTCTGGTTTTGTGCTGGATATTTTCCAAATATAGTCTCATTCATTGGGGATTGCTGAATTCATTGTCCTTTTCCTGCTGTCCTCTTGGAATCCTTTCTCTTCACCTCTTTCCTATTTTCTTCTCCGGTCCTTTCTTGTCTGTTATGAGGAGACTGCAGATCTGAAACTATTTATTCACACACACCATTAAGGTTTCACCTAACCACAGATATTGGAACCAAATATATGTTTCTACCACCTTAGCGAACTAACTTGACTAACTTTTTGAAGGAACATGTGGTGTGGAGTGTCAGCTCTAGGATGTCCTGACTTGACTGGATTGTCGCATTGTTTGCTTCTTTTTTTTTTTTCCAAATGCAATTTCTAGCCAATAACTTGAGTAACTGTTCTTCATGAATCATGCAAGTAGTCACAATTTTTTCAACGGGTGCTTGGATTACAGTGATGTGAAATGTGCACAACCAGAACACAGATTTTTCACCCAGACTTTTTTTTTTCCCCTTAAATCACTTCTAAAAATAGGAAAGTCATTGATCTTAGGGAGAATAATGGCCTATAAAAGTGTAAAGTAATTTCGTCATATTTATGAATCCTTTCCCTTCCACCCATTATGAATACCCCTCGTGATGAATGCTCTTTCTCCTTTGTGAAGGTATTATGAGCAATTATGTCCTCCGGTTTTAACATTCTGATAATACAATCAGGTGCCCTATTCTCCATCCCCAGGTTATTGACTACCCATGCTCCTGAGAAAGGAGAAATAGCTTTTAGTCCCACAGCAGATGCGTTGGCCCTGATTGCCTGGGACTCTGAATGAACACGGGGTCTTCCTTAGACCATTATGTATATGCACAAATTCTTTAGACCATTATGTATATGCACAAGCTTTAATCACTGCAAAAGAGCCCCCAGAAACATTACGTGGGTCCCAAGTGCTCTCCACGGTGCAAGCTTTCTGTTCCGGTCCTGTTCCTGTACGGGCCGGTTGTTTGCGACCTGCTGCCCATTTAGGCTTGCATCGCATTTCTGTTCCTAAGATGGCTTAAGAAGTGAATGAAAATTAAAAAGGACTTAATGAAAATGAAATCCAGGCCCTGAACGCTGATATAAAAGAAGTATTAATCCCTCCTCAAACTTGCACCTAGAATGAGGTGCAGTTATGAATAGAAAGATCATTTCAACTTATGACAGATTTGATGAAAGAACTTTCACTGCTGTCAGAAGGAAAGCGCTTACGTTGCCGCTAATAACTATTCATCGGGTTTCCAGGGAGCTGGATTACACCGGGTAATAAAAGGTGTGAATGACAAATCTTTTGGGGCAGGTAAGAACTAGAGGAAAGCATCTCCCAAGAATGCCGGTACAATCCAAGTACCTTGCCTGGCACTGACTTTTTTTTTTTTTTCACATTTTTCCCAATGGGTTCATTTTGCATCCAGTGAAGCCTTTGTAGAGCTCTGGGGCAGGATTCCCTCCCTCCCTCCTCAGATGGGACCTCTGTGTGTTCATTGAGCTGCTGTTTCTGAAAGCCGGGACATCTAGCCGCTACCTTCCCCACCTAGTCCAGCAATTAAGCTGGTAGAAAAGGAGCTGTAAAAGCTGTTCCCAGCCTGCGGTCAACAAAAGTCCATC
>JAAGAY010000368.1:0-13997 GCA_011801015.1 Ardeotis arabs | reverse complement strand
TTCCCCTTCCCCTTCCCCTTCCCCTTCCCCTTCCCCTTCCCCTTCCCTTTCCCTTTTTTTCCTCTTCCTTTTTCCTCCTTTGATCTTGGCAGGCAACCTATTCCCCATCTGTGAAACATTATTTAAAACATTAGTGCTCCATTGCTTTACTGTGAGAAAAACTTTATCCATGATGGTGACACTATTAGAGAAGTTTTGGGTGCAGAAAGATGACAGATTAACATCTGATACTTTGAGGAGATGGTAAATATACTTTTAGCACTTTGACGCCAGAAATACTGCTGTATTCCAAAGTAACATACTGTAAGAACAGTAGTACTGGATTAGACCTCATTGGTACTGATCTCTGACAGTATCAAATATTTTGGAAGAAGCTGTAAGAGGCCAGCATCCATCCACTCTTGAATGCTTTCTCATCATCCAGCCATCTACAGCTTTGAGATTGTCTGTGTTAGAACTTATATTGACATCTTTGTTCTTACCTACCTTCAGTGAGCTCTTCTGTGTCACAGTTGTGGTGGGTTGACCTTGGCTGACTGCAAGATGCCCACCCAGCCACATTCTCTCTCCCTGCCCTCAACAGGACAGGGGAGAAAACAGGGTGGAAAAGCTTGTGGGTGAAGGTAAGGACAGGGAGATCACTCACCAGTTACCATCATGGGCAAAACAGACTCGACTTGGGGAAATTAATTTAATTTCCATGGCCACAGGTTCTGCCAAAAAACCTGCTTCTGCACGGGGCTCTCTCCATATGCTACAGTTCCTGCCAGAAGCCTGCTCCTGCATGGACTCTGCATGGGCTGCAGCATCCTCCAGGGCACATCCACCTGCCCAGGCGTGGGGTCCTCCACAGGCTGCAGGTGGACTTCTGCTCCCCCTACAGGGGGACAGCCTCCTTCACCATGGGCTGCACCATGAGCTGCAGGGGAATCTCTGCTCCAGAACCTGAAAGACCTCCTACCTCTCCTTCGCTGGCCTTGGTGTCTGCACGGCTGTTTCTCTCACATTTTCTCACTCCTCTCTCACAGCTGCTGCACACATAAACCCAATACAACAGTTAAGAGGCTGATGTTTTATTTTCTGTACTATTAAGCAAGGCTTTTGTATTTTGTTTCTCAATATTTCCATTATTTGGTGAGCCAGGCTTGGTAAAATACAAGATAATGCTAATCACCAACTTTCAAATACTCTGGAGTATTTGTGGAGACTCTTTCATGTTGGAAGCCCCAGGTTTTCGGAGCATCCTTGTGAAAGCAAAGTGTAAGAACTGCACCTTAGAGGAGCTATTTGAACTTCACAGGGCTTGGTTCATAGAGTTTGAAAGAAGTTTGGTTTGTAGAGATTGGAACTGAATCAGTTTATAACAGAGTGCAGGGAATGAATCTTCAGAGGGATTCCTTACATCAAGCCTTTCCTTATCTCCATAGTCAGGCGGCTTTATCTGTGCCCAGCAAAGCGCTGAAACCCAAGAAGCCAAGAAGTTCAAGCTGCCTGCCACACAGAAATCACTTCTCTCTCCATTTGTCATTTGAACACAGACATCATCTGGTCTGTGCTAGCTTTGAAAGAGCCATCATTATTTCTCCAGGTCACCGAGCTGTTGCAACTTTGGGATGGTCTGGAGACTGATCAGCTCTTTTTTTTTCTGAGCCATTCCAACCACTTTAGAGATAGCCTTAGAGACTGGAATCATTATCTCAAGCAGGGAAGTGAACAGGAGATTTCTCATCATAAAATGAAAAAGTGGGAAGGCTCCTTCTTCCGGCCAGAAACAGAAGCTTCTTACTTTGAGAGAGAAAGCAGTCTGGTGGGGAAAAAATGATTCAGCAAAGATGCTGTGGTTTAAGACACTTTCCTGTAAAGAGGATGTTTTTCTCAATATGTTTGCTTGTAGTGCCTGGAGCAACCCCAGGCAACAACAGGATCTACGTTAGTCTCTGGTTATTGTCAGAGCTGCTATTTGTGCAGTTGTTATTCACTGCTGTTTGTTATAACTTTCTCACACCTTCCTACATCCCTTAAGAATAAGGACACCTGATTTTCTTGAGATCCCTAAATTTCAGGTTTTCCACTGAAAGTGAGAATTTTGAGTTGCTAGCAAGTTACTGAGGGGTAAAAACTCAGTGCACCAAGATGGAATTAGAGCAGATGGAGTAAGCACAGCTGAAAATTTGAAATAATTGAAAAGGAGAATGAGCCTATTTTTCCTCCCTATCCCACTTCATCCATCCCTTTTTCCGAACCTATGCTCTCTTTTGCTGGCTCTGGTGCCTGTCTGGCTCCCTGATACAAGAGACAGGATAAAACACTGATCTGACAGGAAAAGGGAGTGGTGTTTCAGTAGGTTATCAAGCTATATCAGCTGCCTAAGGGATCCGTCTATCAATCTCTGCATCCACTCCTGGAGGAGTGGCATTATGTGTTCAAAAGGAGGGGTAGATGTTTCCACTCAATATGGTGAATAAATTTTAGGATGGGACATCCCCAAATCTATTTACTAAGGTAAAGGCTAATTATGTTTTCTTCATCTAATTTGATGATCTAGTATTTTGTCAAAGAGAAATCATAGACAAATGGACAAACTGAGCTGCTGAGTTGGCAACTCTACTTCAGCAGTCTTACGTGTTTGTTTCTGAGGACACCTTTTTGATATTTATTAATACATCTTAAATTAATTACAGAAAGAAAATTGCTTTCAGGGCAGGGGGGAATGTACGATTATTGTTTCTGTGAAGCAAAATGTATTTATACAGAAGTTTGCAAGTGCCTGTCACTGCACTCCACAAGGCAAAAATACAGGTGGTGTTCACTGTCAAGATAGGAATGACTGCTGCTATTTTAGAGGGTATCTGAAATTCCTGCATGGGGCCGGCAGACCTGGCAGGGTCTGGGGAGGTGTATGGTCCCTGGAGCAGCAAATGGAGGCTAGGAAGAGTGCCTTATCAAACCAAAATGGCACAATTTGTCTCTGCTGAGGCACCTGGAGCCCTAGGTTTCTGAAGTGTAAATATGCTCTATTTTAGTACCTGTTGTTCCTCAGATAAGAATATTGACATAAAGATTTCCGTTCTTAACAAATCTCAAACATTAAAATGAGTACAAATATTTACTAATTTATTTTTCTGATGTATTTAAGTCTACTGAGGGAGACGATAAGTATTTTTTTAATTGCAACCTATTAATACTGCACAATTCTTCCTACATTTTTATTATTATTGTTACTATATTGCATAATATTTTCAATTGCTGCCTCTCACAAAGTTTTCCAGACATCTTACACAGAACATTCCCACTATAAAATCCCAGTGTACGAGAATAGTTGTGATATCTCGTCCCTTTTCATCATGTTCTGAGGACTGAGCTGTCATATTTTGCAAGCCTTTGTACTTAATATGAAGCGTGAGTGAAACTGCAATTTTTGTTAGTCTTCACAACATTCCAACTACCTCTGGGGTGAGGTAGCTGTTATACATAAACACACTGATAGAATTAAAAATGGTTTGAAATATTCACAGAAAACTTGTAGGATAGGTAGGTAAATAGGTGACAGAAATGATTGCACAGTAACGCCAGAGATATCTTTTTTGTCATATCTATTACAGATAAAATTTCAGGAAGTTCAGCAAAGATTTTAAAACCCTCTTGGATGTGTAGTAGCATTTAGCTAATTGAAGTGTAAACTGATAAAGCTGAGTCAAAGGTACATCTTTACTTTCTTCAATTTTTTTTTTTTTGAAAGAAACATTTTCTGTAAACAATATCTTTTTTTCTTCTTTCCTCTGTCAATTGGAAACCTGAAAAACAGAAATCTAGTCCAGAAAAATGATTGTTTTTCTTAAAAAAAAAAAAGATTTTTGAACATTTTATTTTGGTTGGTTTAACACAATGGAAATACTCTAATTTTATTATTTGGCTTTCCTTCTTAAAAAAACAAAACCAAAACCAAAACCAACAACAACAACAAAAACCAAAAAACAAAACAACCAACCCAAAACAAACCTAAAACCGAGAAGACAACTCAAAATAAAACAAAACTCAAACACTCCATTATTTAGATGGTTCTTCTAGTTCCCCAAATGAAGCCAAGTCATGTGCTTCCTTCTTTACGTTATGCTCCCAAGGCTGTAAAAAGCTGTGTTTTCCACCTCAGATACTTGGTCATAACAATGCTCCCTAGCATCGCTATTGCATACTTGTGCAGAGTGGAAAAGGAGAGCTGCTGAATAATTATCAGTGTACAGCAACTCTCTTAACAGGCTCTCTGTTATGTCTTTGGAAGGAAATCTGGCATAGGCTGTAGGTTTTTAGACTATGCAATTCACAATATTGTTTAACGACTCTGAAAAACAATTTTCTTTCTATACTAGAAGAAAAAGAAACTGTAGGAACATTTTTAAATCTCTGAAGGACAATTATAAAGCCAGCCAAAATTGTAGCTTATCTAATTTAAGTATCTTTTATTGAACTGTATGACTAGTTCCTACGAATGGTGAAATACTGTGTAGCATTATATTTCTCTTGCAAAAAAAAAATTGATTAAATGAACTCAGTAAAAATTTTTATTTGATGGGTTTGATTTGATCATCTCAAAACATATATTATTCTTCAATGAATTATAAAAAAGGAGAGGAAAGAGAGGGGTAGGTTGCTTGTAGAAATTAGGATTCACACTAAGAAATCATATTTGCAGTTACTCAGGACAGTTTTTTCTTAAAGAATCGATCAAACAAAAATGAGACAGTACTGAGCAGATGTTTCAGAGGCAGTTTATTAAGAAAAAGAGGAGAATTAAAGGAGGTATGGGATCTTTTATTGTGGCCTTGACTTATCATGTATTCAAAGGTCAGCTGAAAGTTGCAAAGAAAATCAATTTGTCACATGCTGCTCTGCATGAGAGTTTTGCTGTCAATGACCTAGAGTGAAAATGCTCCACAGACAGTGCCTGACATCCTCACAATAATAACACCTTTTAAAAGCACGTCTTTGACTTTTCTACCCTACCGTAATGCCTTTCTCCCCTCCCAGCCTCCCCATGTCTATCTCACTCTGGCAGACCTTCTTATGCAGGTATCTTGCTGCAATGAAAAACAAAATCTGCCTTATGGGTCTGAAAGAAAAGGAGAAAGTAGATGATAAAACCTAATCCATAGTGCCTACATCTTCAGAGAAAGCTGGTGATGTGAATCCAGATTACTGCTCACCTTTCACTAAAATAGCTTTTGCAGATGAGAGTCAAAGATAGGCGACTATCAGAGAATGTTATGAAGCACAGACTTGTTGAGAAGAGAATGCTTGAGGTGGCTAATGAAGCTTTAACGCTGCCATTAAAAAGGCTCCCAGGGTCCTCCCTGGGATTCCTTAACCCTATGATGTTTATTTGCCATTTTAGTACATCCTCAACTCTAATGTGCAAACCTCAAATATACAAGAACAGCGACTTGGCCACAAGCATCATCAGGAAGCTGAAGCTGTGTACTGTAAACCCAGGAAAGGTCTTACAACAGTGGCATGGGGGAGATGATCTCCCAGCGTAGAGGTTGATATAAGGACATTAGCTATCCTTGATGCAATGGCACATCGAGCTGCAGCTTCCCATTCTGTTGACATTAGGGACATGTCTGTACAAAAGATTTTTCACATATCTCTACCTGAACTTAAGACTTAAGTTTTTTAACCAACATTAAGTTGCTGGTTTTGTGTTCTTTTTTTCACATCACTTAATAAAATGTTTAATGAAAAAGGATTTCTTAAAGTGACCAGTGTGTCACAATAAGCCTGCTAGTGTGAGTATCCCCACCTGTACCAGATGAATACGGAATATTCAAAAGTGCTTTAGAAGGTTTCTCCTTCTGTAAATTGAAAGAAATATAACTTTTAGCAATAGTAAAAATCCAAGTCCTATTTAGCCTCGGAAACTGTGATTTCTGAAAAAGAAGAGTCATGCCGAGATTATAAGAATGGAGCAGAAAAAAACAAGGTAATAAACTGATCGTTCAGTCACGGCTGAAATTAAGTAAGCTTGATTACTGATTTTTCTCCCCCCTGCACCCCCCACCCATGCAGATTCTCTGATGTCTAGTAACGATGTTTTTAGCCTTTTTCATCGATGGGAAATTTTCTCCTCTCCTCAGTCACTTGCTTTCATGGAAATTGTAGGATTGCAGTACAGCTTCAACCATGAGTCCATAAACTTTCACTGAAGTTGGATAACAGATTCAAAAGTTACTTGGAGAATGAAAGAGAAAATCAAAATACAGACTGATGTGAAAACACAAAAATATTTATTCATCCTTCATGATATAGCAGTTGTATTGAACTGATACATATATATTGAACTGATTATAAAGAAATATATTTTTAATAAATTATATTTAATGACAATTATTACTGTTAATTTTGACATCCTGTATAAAGGAAGTCTAGGATGACTCTGATATAGTTCGCTGCAGAAGTAGATGGAAATTTTAGTTCCATCGCATTGACATCAAATGCAAGATCAAAGGACATGCTTGATTTTAGAGCATTTCTGAATTACTTCAGTTAGACCAGTTCTACAAATAGAGGACTAAATTATCTTATAATCAATCATGCTTGTTTTCCAGTTCTGTATTCAGATGTTTTGGGGAAAAGCGCAGTTTTCCTAACAATTTCACCAACACCCCACCCCCATAAATAACATGGATATTGGGTATGGGAGATGGTAGAGAGATGAAACATGCTGACAGCAATCACTTAGCTATTATCACTAGGAGTTTATTTTAATTACAAGAAAGTGTTATCTAGATTAAGCTACATATCTCACATCTGCTTGGGTCTAGGAAATCATTGTGGTTTACCTGTATCAAATTTCAACAGCTAAAACTATGTCTTCCCTAAGAGAAAGATGTGACTTTGTTCTCATCAAGATTACAGTTTGGAAATAAATTACATGTGCTTACAATATATTGAAAATTTTGCCTTTGTTTTGGAGGGTTAAAGTAAGTTTGGGAGAAGGAAGAAAGGGAGTGTGATGGTCTGTCTTTTGTGGATGGTGGTTTCTATGAGCCAGTGCATGTGACGAAATATTTAAATGTTGGGTTTGAAGATCTATGCAGATAGATATTTAATCTCTCTTTTTACTTTTCATTCACTCTTGTTTCCTGCCTGCATTTCTTTCAAGACAATTCTAGTTTTAGCTTACAATACCCAAAGTTAGGTTTTGAACAGCTACATGAAAATTGTAAGGAATACTGTACCTCTCAGATCATATTTTATTTCAAGAAAATAACTTATTTATAAATACTTGGGAGCTTTTAATTATTTTTTTTTTCGATGGTTGATTTCTTTTGAAAAGACAGGTCAAACTGAAATTGACAGTGTCCCTTAATATATACTATTAATTATACATGTACCTAGAATATTTTGTTAACCAAAGTGGCTAAATAAATAACATGCAAAACATTAATAAATAATAGCATGTTAAAAATCTCTCTTAAACTCTTCAGTGCCACAGAAAACTTGAATAAGGAGACAAATGTTGAATTTTAAACCCATAATTAAGCTTGACTTTTCAATAAATAATATTCATAGTATTCAACAATTGAATAGTCTGTTCAGTTACTGTAGTTGTTGAGAAAACTATTTTCTCTTCAAAAAGTACATTCTGCTTTCCAGTTTTACCTCACAGATTTCTTTTAATACTTGTGAGGGTTTTTTTTTTTTTTTTCCAGTTCATTATATATTTTTCTATATTAAACCTTCAGTGTGACAGAGAATGAAATAGGAAGAAGAAATTTTTAGGAAACTTCCAGTCATAAAATAAATGTAGGGAGTTATTGATCAGAAACTGATTATCACACTGAAACCTGAGCTTTGTAAGGAGATATCGTACAGGCAGTAGTTATAAGAACAGAGGTATGATAATAAGAAGAAATTGTCCTCGGGTACAGTAAATATGTAAAATGAGAGAGAGGCTTATTACAGTCACTGTGTTTTCTCTAGACTGAAGGCTTTCTCAACTGCGTCAAGGTTAATAACAGGAAAAATGTATATTTTTTCATGACAATTTACACTCAGCTTTGGACACTGCCTTCTGACAGCCCTTGACTTTGTGAGGAGCCCTGATTCTTGGCTGTAGGAATGGCCAGGAACAACCCAGGAGATTTTTCCAAGGGTGACCCTCAGCAGCAGCAGTGCCTACAACAATCCTTCTTGTCTTGCCTCACCCACCATCTTTATTTACCATGCAAACAGATTGCAAATCTCAAGCTGTCCTATCTCTCGTTGCAGAGAAGGAATCAAGAAGAGAATTTGTCTCCTTGCAAGGCAGCAGGGTTCTCCCAGAAAAACTTCTGACACAGCCTTACTCTCAAACCAGGTGGGATTTTTCCATCATTTTGTACTGTGACTCAATGAAACCTTTGTGTATTGACTATAATGACACAAGGCACACAACCAGATTTCAGAGCACTTCTGGAACTGCTCCTTCAGAGAGTTACAGCTGACCAGGATTTTATTTGATTTGATTTGATTAATAAGTTTTTTAAGTTGAAGATTTTGATCCTTTGCGTGGATATGTTTCTTAGGGTGGCACACTGATTGCCAGTCCATCACATTTTTTCTGTTTGATTCCTTCTGGTGAGATCAGGGTTAATCCATGGTCCACATAATCTGTTAGATCCTTCTAGGTCTCCAAGTGCCCAGCTGAGTTTGCATGTATTTGTCCAAATATTGATCTTCGCCCTCTCCTGTACACTGCATGGGGGGAAAGAATATGTGATTTGTTGTTCCTTGTAATTAAACGGTGACTAATTTTTTTCATTAAAATGCTCCCTATGAACAGTATTAATAAAATATCTAAAAATAAAGTATTCTTAAAAATAAGTTTGTTTATGCAATTTGGCAAACTCATTTTTTCACGGAAAATCTTTTACATCTGATACTGTGCATCTTTGCATGTCAAAGACAAGACTACACATTTTTAGAGAGTGGAGTATCAGTAATCAAGACCTGTCACGCAGGTCTTCTGGGAGAATTTTGCCTTTATTGTCTTTTCCTTAATAAGCTGGTACCTATTTCATGTCAGTGGGACTCATCTGATGTGATATAATGAGAGATGCAGTTGTGCCTGTCCTGTGTGAAGTGAAAAACAGGTCAGAAAAGTTTACCAAGGATCATGCTAATGAGTTCAGAGACCAAGATGTACCAAGAGTGTCTTCTTAAACCTTGCTGATAGACAAGCAGATTTACTCTTCTGCCAATTTTACAGCCTCCTACTCAGCATCCACTTAATTTAAAAAAAAAGGGATACCTAATTCAGTACAGTCTCCTGTGAATTCCCATGGATTAGATGGAAGAACAATAGTTTTTATTTACAGCAAAAGACAGTGAAGGTTACTTCTGAGTAAGGATGACAAGTCTGAGTAGGTTTTTTTTTGTTATTTTGTTTTGGTTTAAAATTTGTGATCATGTAAGAGACTGGTAGTTCACAGTATTTTACAGCTCTCTGACTGAACTTACAGTAGTTCTTATTTACATTTTGGTGGCATATTAAGATTTTGTCTGTAGTATTGCTAAAACAATGTATCCAAAGAATACTGAGAAAATCCCCCAAACTTCATTCTATTTTATTTCATCTCAAGTCTTTGTGGGGTAGGGGAGGGGGTTCAATTTTCCAAATTCTGAGTATTTAACTTACATCTAAGTTAAAATTTCTATTTCTACTTCTTGTGGGGGAAAGATACTGCTTAGAGACATATCTTTAATTAAAATCAAAGTAAAAAATATCAGATGTTATAACTAAAAGACTCAATGTAAAATTACAAAGACGAGTGACAAGGCCCTCAGGTCAGAAACACCACTGTGCAGAGCAAATCTGTACTGCCATCCTCACCAAGCAGATTTGATTGCTTAAAAAACTCAGACTGGATGTGAAAGCAGCTTTTTAGAATCTGACCTCAGACAGTGTAGTAGAAGCCCACTTGTATGATTGTATGATTTATCTTGATTTTGCATCATTAACTGATCAGCAGCTGGTTCATTCCACCTTTTTTTCACCTTCCCTTCCCTTCCCTTCCCTTCCCTTCCCTTCTAATATATTCCTTAGAATTTCTTTAAAAGTTCACCTGGTATAAAGACAAGTTTGTTTCCACTTTTCACTGTGAAAAATTGTTGCGCCAGCATTTATTTACCCAGGAAAGATAATCTGAATAAAAAGGTATAAATTTAAAATTGAATTATCATTCCATATTAATATATCAATATATATTCTTCTTCAGAAGGAAGATAATTTCTTACAGGTCCGATTAAATCTATTTTGGAATAATAAAATTATTTCAGAATAACAGCATCTGCATATGATATTCTCTAGAATGTTTAGTCCAAACTGACTATGGGTATAGATAAATCTTAGCTGCTGGTACACCAAAACTTCACCAGCTGTAGAGAAAAAAATAATTGAGTCTGAACCAAGGTGCACCAGGCATATGAGCTACTGAAAGCTCTTTGCTTTTTTGTAGCCTTTGTCCTTGTCCAGGTGAACTGATGATGAAATTAATTAAATTCTTGACTTTCTATTGAGGCAGGATGAATTAAAACCATTGTGTAAATTATAGTTGTTGCAATTAACTGGAGTCTTCAGCTTGAGAACAGGGGAGTTATTTTCAGTTCTAGTTTGTAGAAAAGACCGTATCTGTGCTTGGATAGTCTATAGACATGCATGGTTTTGTCAGAAAGCCTGGACCAGAAAAATATTTCCTTCACTAAGTGCAAACAAAACTATGGTAAGATATTTGCTTGACGTAAATTGTGCTGTTGCGGTATAGAAGCATTTAGTTAACACTCTTGCAGTAGCACAGAAATGTCGTCCATTGATAACGATTCTTGTCTACTACAGAATAGTGTTTCTTCATGTCTAAGAAACATTCAAAAACATACAACTCGCATGTCAAGACATAAGAAACAGTTTCTTCATCTAGGAGCTAGTCTGGCTCACATGAGAATATTTGAGAACAGAATAAGGAAGGTGATCCTTCCCCTCTACTCAGCACTGGTGAGGCCATACCTGGTGTGCTGTGTCCAGTGCTGAGCTCCCCAGCACAAGAGATACATGGACATACTGGAGGGAGTCCAGTGAAGGGCCACAAAGGTGATTAAGGGTCTGGAGCACCTGAGGAAAGGCTGAGAGAGCTGGGACTGTTCAGCCAGGAGAAGAGAAGGCTCAGGAGGACCTTATTAATGTATATAAATACCTTAAGAGACAGTACAAAGAGGACAGAGCCAGGCTCTTTTCAGTGGTACCTAGTGACAGGATCAGAGGCAACAGATGCAAACTGAAACACAGGAGGTTTCTTCTGAAGACTAGGAAAACTTTTTTTTACTTTGAGGGTGATTGAGCACTGGCACGAGTTGCTCAGAGGTTGTGCAGTCTCCATCCTTGGAGATGTTCAAAAGCTGTCAGGGCACAGTCCTGGGCAACTGGCTGTAGGTGACCCTGCTTGAGCAGGGAGAGTGGACAAGCTGACCTCCAGGGTCCCTTCCAACCTCAACCATTCTGTGATTCTGTGATTCTCTGATATACTAGGCTTCCCAAAATCCCAGAAACAATTAAGCTGTAGGATCTCTTTCTCCACCAACAGCGATGATTTGCATTTCTAAAGACTCCCAGAGAGTGAAGTCCTTGTGATCCCTGTAGCACAATACCTTATATCTTGGTTGAAAAGTGTGTAAAGGAAAAGAAAGATTCCTACATACAAAAATGCCACATAAATGCATCTATGCAAAGGCCAGGACAGATCTTATTCATGATATATTCGCAGAATATTTCAGGCCCCTCTCTGATGTCCTGTTTTAGCCATATTATGCCATTTGTAGAGATGGCCATTCATATTAACCCTGTTCCTCTCAGAAAGGTTACCAGCCCTTCTGACCCACTGGGTGAGCTGTTCCTTGATTCTGATTTAACCCCGTTCAGTAAAAATGGGACAGATGAGTTTAAAAATAGCATTTTTGTTAACTTGGCTCATGGAAACTGAAGTAATTTTGGTAGGTGCATTTCAAGCACATGAAAAAAAGATCAAAGGGAGACGTCAAGGAGGCAGTGATAAGAAGCTATAGTAGACTGTAGTGAAAGGCTCTTCACTGGCACAGCTGCACCTGCAAAAATAAGTCTCTCAATAGTCAGAACAGCAGCTCAATATTTAACACCTACAGTGTTCTCACCTCTGTTAGCAAACTGTAAAGAAATGAGAGGGAATAATGAGATTTATTTGTTTTTCTTCAAAGTAGTGTTCAAATTCCGTGCAATCTTTAATGAAGCTCTTTTTACTTTCACATAGAAAAATACTACACATATGGAGACAAGAGTCCTTAATTTATCATATCTAGCCTTGGGCATGGCGCTGAAGCACTAGCACAGGGAAAGCATTCCTAGGCTGTCTGTAGCATCAGTGAGTTCAGGCCACCAAAGATCTCTTTGCTTCAGAAGATGCTCATCTCTTCCACGGTATTTCAGGGACCCTAGAACAATTACACTCTTAATTTAGGAAGCATTTTTTTACCAAGAGGGTGGTCAAACACTGGAACAGGCTTCCTAGGGAGGTGGTTGATGTCCCATGCCTGTCAGCATAAACATTTGGACAATGCCCTTAACAACATGCTTTAACTTTAGGTCAGGCCTGAATTGGTCGGGCAGTTGCACTACATGATGGTTGTAGGTCCCTTCCAACTGAAATAGCCTAGCCTAGCCTAGCCTAGCCTAGCCTAGCCTAGCCTATCCTATCCTATCCTATCCTGTCCTGTCCCGTCCCGTCCCGTCCTATCCTGTTCATTTATCTGAGCAGAAAAAAAGACTGGAATGGCTAACACAAGTCACATAAAGGATGTAAAGCAGTGAAATAAAGGAACTTTGTGCTGGTAAGAAGACGTTTTTTCCCTCTAGGTGCTCCCTTCTCAATGACAGGGAAAGTAACCAGCTTCCCCTGACGCTAGGAGTAAGGCAGACAAAGGCGTGGCTGGAGCAGTGACAGGATTATTGCCCTGCTCCTGGCTGTTTTGATCACCTACTTGACACCAAACAGCCCTGATCATGTGACTTGCCCTAACTTGTTTTTTTTATTTCTTTTCTCCTTTTTCCCCCTCTAGAGCAATTCCCCCTTGTCACCTCCATCCCCTCCAAAATACACAGCCCACTCACATTTGTTGATTATCTCAAGTTTTGTTCTCCTAGGTCATCAGTATGGTAAACTAGAGTGTCCTACAGATTCTTGTTTTGCTGTCTAGTAACACTGGGGATCAAGGTGAAACAGCTGCATAATCATTACCTCAGCTCTGTTGTTTGTGAAATACTTCAATTCCAAATGCTGTTGTCTTTTTAGACATGCCACAAGTCATACTGGACCACCTGGACGCACAAGAGCCCTTTGCTACTTTCTGTTCCTTCCTCCCAGTTAACACTGACAAATATAGTGTTATTTGTGGTTTTGACACCAGAAATTTCACCCGTACTATACCGTTTCTGGATTACAACAATATTTTTCATCAATTTTGCATTGCCATTACAATACATATCAAGAGGGTTTGAGACAGGCTGAAATCTTCACCATTTATATCTATTTTAGTAAACAAAAAAGGACTTTGTATCTCAACCTGTTATGAAAACTGGGAAAATATGGATTACAGACATACAGCTAACTGCCTCACCAAAACAGAGTGACTCCATCCACACTGCCTATTGGGAACTTTCCCTGGCCCATGGTGTCCTCCAAATTATGGATGGCTATTGTCTGGGAGAGTGCCTGGTGGCATGGGCCAAAACTGTGCAAAGGAAGTTCTGAGTATTAAAGGGTGTGTATGATCATGTGTCAGTGCTGGACTTGATTCACTGACCTTGCTTAATTTTCTAGTACAGAGGTAGTCGCTAGGAGACAGGAAAAACACAGACAATTTGATCTCTAGTTTCTTTTTTGGTTCATAATAGAATTATGATGCAATCCTGTTGCAAAAAAAAAAAAAAAAAAAAA
>JAAGAY010000367.1:0-70322 GCA_011801015.1 Ardeotis arabs | reverse complement strand
ACAGCCCCAACTCTCTCAGCCTGTCCTCATAGGAAAGGTGCTCCAGCCCTCTGATCATCTTCATGGCCCTCCTCTGGACCTTCTCCTGCTGGTCCATGTCCTTCTTATGTTGGGGGCTCCAGAACTGGACACAGTACTCCAGGTGGGGTCTCACCAGGGCAGAGGAGAGGGGGAGAATCACCTCCCTCGACCTGCTGGCCACGCTCCTCTTGATGCAGCTAAGGATGCGGTTGGCCTTCTGGGCCGCAAGGGCGCATTGCCGGCTCATGTTGAGCTTCTCGTCCACCAGCACTCCCAAGTCCTTCTCCTCAGGGCTGCTCTCCATCCATTCTCCGCCCAGCCTGTATTTGTGCCTGGGATTGCCACGACCCATGTGCAGGACCTTGCACTTGGCCTGGTTGAACTGCATGAGGTTGGCACGGGCCCACCTCTCCAGCCTGTCCAGGTCCCTCTGGATGGCATCCCTCCCCTCCAGCGTGTCGACGGCACCACACAGCTTTGTGTCATCGGCAGACTTGCTGAGGGTGCACTCTATTTCACTGTCCATGTCACCGACAAAGATGTTGAACAGGGCCGGGCCCAATACGGACCCCTGAGGGACGCCACTCATGACGGGTCTCCACTTGGACATTGAGCCATTGACCACCACTCTCTGAGTTTGGCCATCCAGCCAACTCCTTATCCATCCATCAAACCCATGTCACTCTAGTTTAGAGAGAAGGATGTCGTGTGGGACAGTGTCAAAAGCTTTGCAGAAGTCCAGGTAGATGATATCCGTTGCTCGTCCCGTGTCCACCGATGCTGTCACCCCGTCGTAGAAGGCCACCAAATTGGTCAGGCACGATCTGCCCTTCGTGAAGCCATGCTGGCTATCACCAACCACCTCCTTGCTCTCCATGTGCCTTAGCATGGTTTCCAGGAGAATCTGCTCCATGACCTTGCCAGGCACAGAGGTGAGGCTGACCAGCCTGTAGTTGCTCGGGTCCATTTACCATGAAATAGACCAAAATTGGATCGCTTTATAAAGCTGCAATTTCAAAGTGGAGACAGAGCTTGCAATCAGCTTTCGGAGTATGGAAAACCGCTGTGATCCTTGAGTCCATTGATAAGCTACTGATGTATTTGTGCACTTACAGGTCCCTGGCTCCAGCCTGCAGAATCTGATGTTTACATCAAATTGTCTCTAGGAAACATACAAATGGCAAAAACCCTTTTATATTTGTATTAGCTTAGGTTTATTTTCCAAGTATCATCTCAGACATAAATAATTTTAAAATCATTATTTTTCATATATGTAGCCCCAGCTAATGGTGGCACAACTTTAGTCAATTTGGGCAGAGGCTACACAAGCTTTTTGAGAAGAGGTGGAGTGACATTGTATAGAGGTGGGCACAATTTTTAAAGTTTTTTTTAAATTAAGTTCATTGAAAAGTATATTTTGCATGAATAAAGCTATAGATAAAATGCAGTCATTAATTTCATGTGGGAAAAGAGGTTTTTTACATTAAATGTTTAATTTCAGTGTTTTCTAAATGAAACATACTTTTTAATTTTAAAATAGTATTTTCATTTTTTAACCGATATTAAAAATAGAAGAAAAGTTAGTTAGGTCTAAAATGAAATGCAGCATTTAATTATATGTCAAATTAAAAATGCTGAGTTGGTTGAAACAATTCTTGGTCCAAAATGCTTAGAATGATCTCATTTCTGAAACTAATTTTGTCCTTGTCATCTAATGTTGATCTTAATGTTCTTGTTCTAGTTCTAAAAAATATGTAGGTGTTTTGGAAGATAATACCGCCGAGGGAAGAGTGCAAACTCTGGACACACTCATAGGATTTCAGAGCACACAACTTTTAATTCACACTCACAATGGAGGGCAAGGACAATGGAGGCATGACAGAACTGCAAAATACCGTAAATACAACCATCCCTTTGAGCTTGATATGCAGGGTGTTAAATGTACATCGACACAGGCACATATGCACTCCCACATCTCCTCTCCCAGGGACGGACTCTTCCTCTCCCTTGTACTGCCATCTTCTCTTTTGCATGGCAGATTATTCACAGATCTGTGCGTGCAATACATTCCCACGCTGTTTCTGAGCTTTCCCGTCACAGGATGCTCTGTATACTTCCCTCAGACCTTCAGGATTGTTTTAGGCTTTTTTTTTAGACAGATGTTCAGTTATCTCTCGGCAAACCCTGGTGACATCTTCCCATTTTATTCCAAACTATCAGGAAATTATATAATTTTCAATCACACTGAGTTTCACATTGGATTGTTACCCAGGCAGTCCCTCCAACACAGGGAGTTCCAGCTCTGCACTGGTTAGTCCCAACTTTCTCCAAAGCCACTATTAACCTTCGTTGAAGGCTCATTGTACCGTTTCTACTAAGTGCACTTCAGACGAATAGTACATTAGATGACCTCACCTGATCTACGGGCTGTATCAAGGATGAACCCCCAAATAAATATCAACTTTCATTTTGGTTGAGGTAATTTAACCTAAAAAGTTATGGAAAGTAAACAGAGAGCTTCCTTGCTTCATTTTACAAAACAGCTTTTCATAGTAAAATAGCAGGAGAAAAATCTTTGAAAAAAATAATTGCAAAGACTTTCAAAAATACTCAGTGAAATCAGTTGGATGATTACGTTGCTATCATGTTGCTGTTGCAAATGTTTAATATTAATTTTTTAATTTATCTTATATACTTGACAAGTTCTTGTGGGTAATAACCTCTAATGCTGCTGGACACATTACTGCACTTAAAAGGCTCTTAGGAAAATGCTATTTAGCAAATATCCAGTTATTTACATATGATTATTAAGTGTGAAACAGCTCAGCATTACATCTGGGCTGACACATTTCGCATTTCTCTTTAAATATCTGTATAAAAATTCTGTCTTTAGATAGGCTGTAGATAGTTAAAAATGTTTCTAACTAGTTCATATATAAACATATCTATATATATATATATCTCCACTTTTCAACATATAAATAGAGATGGTTTATTTTCTGTTAGAAATCTGGGGACTGTTAGGGATGCAAATGTCAGACTCCTTGAAGACAGAAGCTCTTTGGTTCTAAGTTCAGGTCTATTTCCATACTTGCAATTTGAGAGTATAAATGTTGCAGTTATTTTTTTAGTCAATTTTAAATATGTTCACATTGCAAAATTCCTGCAGATTTGGCATTTTTCCTCTTTTTTATTGCATAATGTATCTTTCTAATCTAACATTTGTCAGTAGGAGTAAATACTTTCCTGCTAATTTTGGTAATGTGCAAATCTCCAAATGAAGGCTCTGTATAAACTGAGTCTTATATTCCATATGGACATGTAAACTGACAAACGTGCATTATGCAAAATGGTGGGATTAATGGGAAAAAAACACCAAAAAAAAGGGGGATTAATGTGTGTAGTGACTGGAGATTAGACACAGTAGATGGTCAGCTTTGGATAGCTACCCCCAAACTGTAGCTTACAGGAATACCATGAAAATACTGTATTATAACAGACACTATAACATGATTTCAATCTAACAAGTGGAAAACCTTGCAACAAAGATCACACATTTCAGTCAATATCTCCGTTAAATTCAACGGCGCCGCATTTATTTTTATGACCCAGTGATGTGGCTTTTTGTTTGTAGAAGAATACAATTGATAGTAAATTTAAGGAATCAAAGATCTTTATTTCTGAAAAATAAAAAAAGGGGGCAGAAAAGTTGAGGAATAACTGCAAGTATTAACCCAGACGTTGCCCCCACGGTAGAGTTACAGGTCTAAAAGCACGGCAGTTAGGGGAAGCTTGCATTTTTGCAGCTGCAGGTTGTGAGAAGTTTCCTCTGGGCTTACTTCTTTACAGTGTTTACTAGTCATAAAAGTGACACAGTAAAATATTCATGAATAGCAGGTGTAATGCATTAAACACGATGAGCCTGCAGTGGAAGAATAATCCTGTTGAAGTAATGGAAAGTTGTCAGCACAGAGCTGTACACTGTCTCAGGATATCTGGAACGTTAGGATATGTGGATTGCAAGGACATTTGGTTCACAAGGATATCTGGTTAATGACAGGAAAAACTACTTTAAGTTTTAAATTTTTCTTGAGAGGTTATACTCTGTGCATCTGCGTGTGCGTGATTCAATAGCAAACTTCAATCTGGACTAGCTGGCGTGGAGAAGGAAACCAGAATCTGGAAATACTCAAATTTGGAGCTGTCGGTTGGCTGAAAAGGTGCCCAAGTTATGGGTATTTAATATGCCCACAGATGCTGGACAGGATTGGGGTCAACTCTAAGGGCCGAGCAGCCTTTGGATGTGAGCATGGATATGGATTAAGAGAGTGAGGGTGTGCCTATGCCCCAGGAGCAAGGTACGGTCCTGATCAGCCACTGCAAGCATGGTGGTGACTGTGGGTCATGGTGACGAGTAACATGTGAAGTTTAACCCAGCACATCCCTTTTTTCTAAGGGTGGCATTCTTTTCAGTTTATAAAAGATTTTTTAAATATAACCACAAAAAAATAAGGCATTCAGTAACCAATCCTTCTCAGTGCAAGATGATGGATACTTTGCAGTTGACTTTTTTTTAAATGTTACATTTAATGTTTAGAGTTTTTTTCTCTAGCTGTCCCTCCCCTCAGCCTTCCAGACTCTTCATAATTGAAACTTGAAAAAATCTGCAAAACAGCTGCAAGCTCCATTTAACACTTCTGTATGTTTTCCTTATATCACAATAACATAAGGTTCATTAAACTCTCCATGAATTTTGTTATTGAGTTGTTTCAGAAACCTTGCCCTTGCCAAAGGCTATTCTTTTTATTAATGTACTAGTCCTTTTTTTTTTTTTGGTCAAAATATGCTTTTATTTTTATTAAGTTTGGTTATAATGCCGTCTGTCTCAAGAATGCATTTAAACTCCTTTAATATTTATTCCTGTCGATTCTCATTTGAATACATACACAGTTTAAGTTTTCTAAGCCACTGGCAATACCAGCTAGTTGCTCTGGGGAACTTCCTAAGCAACATTATTAAAAAAGATAGAAAAAAAGATACTTAGAGCTCAAACTTGAATCACTATATAAAAATTGCCATCGCTGTTTTTTTAGGGGCCCCACCAGATGACACGAGAAGACTTGAATGAATGTTGAACAGAAAGCAGGTGGAATATACTCATTGTTTTTTACCATTAACGTAGAGAAACTGGGACTTGCTTTCTGAAACCTACTGCTTTCTAGTCTATCTGCAAAATTTGATCAGCTCCATGAAAAAAGAACACAGCTGGACAGTTGGAGATTTTTTTGTGATTTGCTTCTCTAGGATTGACTCTTCTTTTTAAAGTTTTGACATGAGAGGACAGAGAATTTGTTGCTGCAGGGATTCTTTTTTGGTTTTGTTCTGTCTGTGTAAACATGAAAGTGCCTCATTTACATCATATACACATTTGGAATTTCTATGTCCTCCTTTTTTCTTTTTTTTTTATCTGAGTAGCTCATGCCTTTCTTTCTTTTCAGTTGAGGATGTAAAACTTCCAGTGCTCGTCTCAGAGGGCTATGAAAGATGAAACTGGGGTTAAAAGGGATACCAGAAATTGCTGTTACTTTTAGTAAGGAATTCTCTATAATTATAAGGGATGATACCTCTTTCATAGATACCATCCTTGACTCCGTATATTAGGAAATTGCTAATTATTTAATTGGCTATAGATTTCCAAGTGTTTTCTGTTTCAAGACAGTCTTCTAAGTACCCTCAGTACCCGCATGACTTTGTAAGCAAAGATTGCCTTAATAAGTAAAACGATGCTAATTCATACCATGCCCACTGAGAAACCTGATTTTCCTCATTATCTTCTTTCAGTATCTGTGTTTCATCATGTACCACAGACTTTATTGCCTAGTCTTCAGGGGGTTAGGATTCAGTAACAAACCTCAGTGCTCTGGAGAAACTCACAAGAGAGAAACCAAAATAATTTCACATCAGTTGATATATTTTTGCCATGAATATTTGTTTTGAAAAATGTATTTGAATGCTGTATTCTTATTGGCAGTGAAACCTCTTTCCACCATAAAGCATCTTTCATTGCATTTTTTATTTTAAATTCCATTTTACGTTGTTAAAGGAGCAGTCAATGGTGGCATCTTACAGTCAATTAAACCCGAGTGCTCTGTTTTGTTTTGTTTTGCAAAAATCATCATCTGTGGTTTGTTGTTAAGCTTAACTGTGCAACAAAATATATTTTTAAAAGTATTTTTTAAAAAGCAATATGATTTCCCATTGAGTCTATATTATGTTGCAGTCAACAGCCTATCCCTCCCAGCATCCTTCTGGACAAGTTGTGACTGTGAGATAAGCAGGTTAATGGTGCGTTGGGTGAAGATAAGGTAAGGTCCCTTTTGGATTCTGCAAACTGTTAGCCATCAGTCTGGCTGCAAAAGAAGAGGATTCTTATGGTCTCCTTTTAGCTCTTCACACCGATCTAGAGCGTTAGATTCCTTGGGATGTTTTGACAGTGATTTCTACAGTTTCATTATGTAGCCTGAGAAAAGTTTAATTTCCCCTTACTGTATTTAAATGTACTGCAATGATACTGTAAGTTGCTAAATTGCTGTTCTCAGATTTTGTATTTTGACTCTTTTCTCTCCTCCTAGCACTGGCTATTTCAAGCCCCTGATACTTCTTTTCTAGATGAGGAACCTTCCCTCACCATCTGAAAGAATGAATTCTATCACCACCACCCTCACAGCCCATCTCCATATCTCTTCTAGCCATATTACCTTTCTTCTCCTGAGATTGTAAAGCAAAGCTATATGTATCAGTCAAGAATTCTGACAGAGGTTTAGTGGTATAATGTTGCACGTACGCTCTCCATTACTTGCTTGATTTTTAACACTGCTTCTGAGTTGACTTACTCATCGAACTATATAAATACAAGAACTTAACTGTACTTATGCCAATGAAAAGCTCTGTTGGTACTTTAAAAATAAAGAGAGGTTCTCTGATTTATGCTAACAACAGATCAACACTGGGCATCCTTAGGTGTAGATTTATTTATGAGTGCAAATGGAAACATTTGTTTGCATAGTTTGTATAATCATTACATACAAAGCAGCTGCTTATAACTGCCTAGGGTAAAAATGCTGATTGGTATACTAATAAATTATTCCAATTGAACTCCAACCAGAAAGGTCTTTTCACTGGAAAGCATCAAGTTGAGCATCTGCGTGTCCTATAGTTTAAAGTAACAGTCCTCAACCGTCACTGTCCTGTGGGCGATGTCACACAAGCAAAACCTTGTGGACAACATCAATTTTTGCTCCCCCTATTACCTTCAGTTTTAAGTTTTCATTTGCTGTGGCTCCTGGCAATATTGCTGTCTCTTGCAGGCAACGTGTTCCTAGAGAGCTGAATGTGAAGGAGGAGCGTGCTGAGAAAGTCAGTGATTTTCTCACTCTGGTTCCAAAGAGCCATTTGCACAGCCTCTGCATCATAAAGTGATTCTGCCTGGAAGGAATCCCTTACGCCTGGATAAATCTGAAGTGTCGATCGGAACTACTATGTATGGGGACAAGTTGGCACTTAAATGTTTATGCTTGTCAACACCATGCACGGTATTGTGTGCCTGTCACATGCTTATTAATCTGTTTTACCTGATGTGTGTGTATATACCTGCATGTACAGGGAATCCTCTCTCTCTGAAGGGATTGTGCTGGTTTTGTGCAGCGGAGGGAGGCTACGGTGGCAGCTTCTGCGAGAAGTTGCTAGAAGTTTTCCCTTTGTCCTGGGCAGGTTTAGGGTGGACCTGCGGCTGGCCAGGGCCAAGCTAATTTGTGGCAGTGATAATGCCTCTGTCATGACATCATTAAGAAGGGGAAAACTAAAAATTAAAAAAAAAAAAACCCAACCAAAACGAAAGTGTGAAAAACCTGAAGAGAAAAGCGCTTTTGCTTAAAAGACACTTAAATATTTTCTTTGAGTTGTTACTCAGGGTTTGTGTTTATAGACCAGAGAGAGATGTTCACCATTAGCAATGTACCTTGGAGCTCACTTACCTCCTCCACACGAAATGTGAAGGGTGAAGCATTTGATCCTCCCTTCGATGTCTCTCAGCTATGTTGCTGAGTTGGAATTTTTCTTCTATGGCCTTTCCAGACCTAATAATTCTTTGAGGTTTATCCTCTTTGTATTTTCTATTCCTTGATTTTTTTCTTCTGTTTTCTTTCATTTTATTTGTTTCTCTGGTTTTGCTCTTCATGTCTTCCCCAGCTAAGAAAATAAATTCTCGCCTCCTTATGGTGTCTCCTCTATGACAGACTCACGAGATGCCTTTCCTTTCTTGTGGAAGAATATATACATGGAAAATGTATTTTTTTAATTCACCAGTAAAAAAAAAAAAAAAAGAAGCAGGAGAGGCTGAAATATATTTTTTTCCTGAGCAGATCCATCAGCTTAGCCTCAGATCCTGGGGGTCTCAATTAACAAGATTTATCTTTACAATATACAGTCATTAAAAAGTGAAAGCAACATTGAAATTTTTTTTTTTGAGACATTTTGCCAACATACATGTTCACACTTCAACCTCTTCTTTCTCCTTCTAATCTCTCTTGCTCTTGCTGTGTATTCTTTATAATATGACAAGAGGATCTGAGAGTTGACTGTGCCTCTCAGCAGCGTTTGTGGCATGTGGGCAGTTCAGCTGCAGCTGAAGTTCTCTGGCTCCAGTGCATGGGTTCTTGTTTTCTTAAGTAAAATAAATAATCTAGCTTGGAAATCCATGTTTTCTGTTTGTGTACCCAACAGACAAACTAAAAAGGCATCCAAAATACAAATGTAGATATTAAAAAGCCCTATCCAAATCAAATGCAACAAAAGCTATAAATACAAATAATCTATCAAATATGTAGTCAACCTGGCACCCACTTTTGACTCAAAAATCACTATGACGTTCATTTTTTTAAGGGTCTGATTGCAGGATATGCTTCTTTCTAGTGAAAGAGATTTGGAGCATGTGGCAGAAAGAGCTGAATTACAAAAGATGCTATTTTCAGTTAATAAGACACTCTCAGTTTCCAAGGTCTAAATTTCCTTCCCTTCTGCCGTTCTCAAGGGCAGAGCCAGCCACTCAAAAAGGGCCTCCCATTTTTCACACAGTAACACGAAGCAGGAGCCTTACGTCACAAAGGTTACTTTTGTTTCCATGTTAACACTGACACATTTTAGATAAACCTCGGATTACAAATACTGAAACATGGCTAACCTGGTTTTTGTTTAATAAGACAAAAAAATGGAGAAGAACTGGATCATGACAAGCTGATGTTAGCTTCGCTGTGCAGGGAGAGGAAGGAATTACCTGGATTTCCCCAGAATTCTGTGATTGCAATGGGCAGTCAATGCTACAGAGGGATTACATACATGAGAACACGTTTGCACCACAAAATAATACTGGCAAAAAGGAGTAGATAATAAAGAAACATTCATGGAAGCAAAGAGAAAAAACACAGTCACGAGATTTCTTTTCAGTAGCAGTCACATTTAATATTTTCCTGCAGCTGTTGGTGACTCTAAGAACTAATGGCCTTGTGGTAGAACGCAGATAGGGATGAGAGCTGGTCAAAGTACTTCTGACACAAATTTTTTAATTACTTTGATATTTTTGTCAAAAAATATAGTGTGCTAGTTTCAATGACCCTTTTCAGTTATACTGGGAAAAGGTCAAAACATTCCTTTTGAAGAACATACCAGGTTCTGTTGCTGCACTGTTTGGATTACTTTCATTAGATTGTGTATGAATATAATAACTATATATCTTATTTTTTGTAATCTGATAAAAACTAACCAAGATGACTGTATTTAATGAAATGTTTTAATGATACCTAAATTGTCCTTCCTTGCGGATATCCACGTCTTATTATGTTCTTCTATTAGCCAGCACCAGTATTTGCAATAACATTATCTGAGATTAAGATCTCTTTCTCCTGTAGTATTTCTTGAAGACAAATTGTATTATCATCCAAGTAAGATGCCTGGACTTTGTAGAACCAAAAGGGAAAAACATAGTTGCCAAACACCGAGTAAATAAGGTAGGTCGTAAGCAAGGAGGAAGTGTACACACAGGATCATATGACTTTTCAAATCAAGAATGCTGTGAGAAGACATCTTATTTCAATCCTTATTGATACACACAAACTGTAGTGATGCTGTGCCTCATGCAGAGTCCTGGTGCTGTCATTGCCTTTTCAGAAAATCTTGTAAAATGGCAATCTGTTATTCCCAGGAATTTTAGCAATTGTATTGTAAATGGCAATGCATAATTTTTTGTAATAAAACTTTCAGAAATGAATCTCATTTCAGGTCATGCAATAAACACCAAGTTTGCTCTATACTTATTTCAAAGCTACAAGAAAATAGATCAATTTTTCAGTGAACATGAAATGAGTCTCAAAGTTTATGGGCTTTTGCTCATTTCCCTCCAACTTTACTAGGGGTGAGTATATGATTTGGAGTGAAAATTACAACAGGATGTTTTTTTCATAATCTGAGTCTTAAAATGAAAACCAAATTTGCTTATTGCAGGTAATGTTACTGACTCAGGAAATACATGCTATGTGAACTGAAGCCAAAATGTAGTCATAGCGTCCCCCCCTACAAACCTTCAGAGCTAACTTGCTCATTGCTCTAGTTACGGCACAGCTGCGTGGGAATTCTTGGCACCCAGGAGCACTCCATTTTCATTTCATCTCAACATTTAAGAGCAGAAATCTTTTAAGGCAGTTCTGCAATACTAATTTAGAGTTAATAACCAATTCTCCTGGGGTCTGGCATTGTGGGGAGAAGAAGAATGCAGTATTTTCGTATTGCAACTGTAGTGCAATAAAGAGCACTACCAAAAAAAAAAACCAACATAGCTATAGCATCACTTTTCCTTCTGCTGGAAATAAATAGCAAAACTTACTTCATTAAGCTGAGTAGAGAACAGCATTAAAGAGTATTACCACATTGCCTTTATATGCTGCTGGAGAGGCCATGAGGTATCTGAAAGGTCAGGATTCTGAAGCAGTGCTGAGTGCTGGATGGAACGTGCTCGATAAAAATCTTTACTTTTTTTTTTTCCTATCTAACGCTTAAAAACCCCCACCCATTACTGCTGGAAGAGGCTTGTGATTTTTAATTTAAAAAGATAAAATTGTCTCTTTAGACCCCTACAACAAAAGAGAGCTAGACTAATAGACTGATAGGTCAGTTAAGAAGAGAAAATGGAATGGAAAATTGGCCTTGATGTTTTGCTGTAAATTTTGGAGCAGGTTATTTCTAATCATAAAATAATGTCTACATATTTAATTCTGACACTCACTTGTTCCTTATCTAAGCACTAGACTTTCTTCAGGAGTAGCAGAAAATAATTTTTTTTAAAGAGGTAGTAAAAAGGAAATTTCCCCATACATTTCCTTTTCAGGGAAAGGTTGTACAGAGAACTAAATTGCATGCCTGCATACAGTACAAGCCATGTGCAGACTGGTACCTGTTTGCAAAGAGCTTCAACTTTTGATGGCTGTAAAGGACTTCAGAGGCCCTGTCTTCAAGTTTATTCTTCTTTTCTGAAAGCCTAAAGGTCTGATTTTGTTGATTGTCTTACAGTTTTTCTATAGACGTTACAGTAGGTAACTGCTTTCTTTAGAAAGCAGAAAAAAAAGGATCACTCAGATTAGCAGCTCTCTTTTTCAACAGCGTGAGAATAGTTTGTCAATAGCCTTGATTTTCTAGTAAGCAGAGTAAAATGGTTACATAGTAAGAAAAATTTAAATCCTTAGCATTTGGTACTTTTTTCAAATCTGCTTTCACAGATCTGCATTGACCAAGTTTAACATCTGTTTAACGTCTTTGTCGGCGACATGGACAGTGGGATAGAGTGCACCTCAGCAAGTTCGCCAACACCAAGCTGTGTGATGCTGTCAACACGCTGGAGGGCAGGGATGCCATCCAGAGGGACCTAGAGAGGCTGGAGAGGTGGGTCTATGCAAACCTCATGAAGTTCAACAAGGTCAAGTGCCAGGTCCTGCACATGGGTTGGTGCAATCCCAAGCACAAATACAGGCTGGGCAGAGAGTGGATGGAGAGCAGCCCCGAGGAGAAGGACTTGGGGATGCTGGTAGATGAGAAGCTCAACATGAGCCAGCAATGCGCCCTTGCGGCCCAGAAGGCCAACCACATCCTGGGCTGCATCAAAAGAAGCGTGGCCAGCAGGTCGAGGGAGGTGATTCTCCCCCTCTACTCTGCCCTGGTGAGACCCCAGTGCAGCACTGCATCCAGCTCTGCAGCCCCCAACATAAGAAGGACATGAACCTGTTGGAGGGGGTCCAGAGGAGGCCACGAAGACGATCAGAGGGCTGGAGCACCTCTCCTATGGAGACAGGCTGAGAGAGTCGAAGCTCTTCAGCCTGGAGAAGAGAACACTCTGGGGAGACCTTACAGCAGCCTTCCAGTACCTAAAGAGGGCCTACAAGAAAGGTGGAGAGGGACTTCTGACAAGGGCATGTAGTGATAGGACAAGGGGTAATGGCTTTAGACTGTAAGAGATTCGATTTAGATTAGACATAAGGAAGAAATTCTTTACTGTGAGGGTGGTGAGGCGCTGGAACAGGTTGCCCAGAGAAGCTGTAGATGCCCCATCCCTGGAAGTGTTCAAGGCCAGGCTGGAGGGGATTCTGAGTAACCTGGTCTAGTGGAAGGCGTCCCTGCCCATGGTAAGGGGTTGGAACTAGATGACCTTTAAAGGTCCCTTCCAACACAAACCATTCTATGATTCTACGATTCTAGGAAAGCTAATTTAGGTTTTGGATGCTTCTATAAGAATAGTTTCCTCAGTTTTCAGTACTCAAAGTTTTGATACTTGTCATAGTTTAGCCCCTACTCAGCACCAAGCCCTACGCAGTTGCTCACTCTCCCTCCCTACCCTTCAAGGGAATGGGGGAGACACAATATAACAAAAAAACTCGAGGTTTGAGATAAGGACAGGGAGAAATCATTCAAGTTACCATTATGGGCAAAGCAGACTCGACTTGGGGAAAATAATTCAATTTATTAATAATAAAACCAAAGTAGGATAATGAGAGAGATAAAAACAGATCTTAAGAACACCTTTCTCCCATCCCTCCCTCTTCCCAGGTTTAACTTCACTCCCGACTAGAAAACCTTCTCCACCCTGAGTGGCACAGTGGGGATCAGGAATGGGGGATGCGGTCAGTTCATCGCACCTTGTTTTCCACCGCTCCTTCCTTCCACCGGACAAAGGGGAAATTTCTAGCAGCTTCTTGCAGAAGCTGCCACTGTAGCCCCCCCTCCACTACACAAACTCAGCACAGAACTGTATTGGTAAAGCTTGACAGTTCTGTACAGTTTTGTACACAGAAGAAGAAAAAATAAGTTTGGATAAATGTTATGACCTGTGTGTTTATGTTAGCGTATTTGATGTTATGCTGTATACACTTGGAAATTGAAAACTGACTCAACATTTTATTCTGTCTTTTGAAAATGAGGTTTGTCCTTTATTTTCCTTTTTTTTTTTTGTTCTTGAGGGGTTTTTTTGTTTAATGTTTATTCATCAGCAAAAGCAGAATGGCATCAATCTAAGCAATAACAATTTTCACAGAACATTCTGAAACATGATGTTAAGTACATCAAGATCCATTGCTGAATGCAGGATCATTTGTAATAGTTGCTGTTACTTGCTCATTATTTTAATGTTCTGTAACACTCAAACATTCCAGACTCTGAAAGCATCTTAAAATAGAAGTCACCACAAGTACACTCCAAACTTCTTTAAAGTACTAGACAATCTCAGGATATTCAACCTTCTTATATTATTTTTTTTAAATATGTTTTCAGTGAAGAGCTTCAATTTATTTTCCTTAACCTCTTTGTGATATGCAGTAACCTGATTAAAGTCAAGCCTTTGCTTTAGAGATGATAGGTTTCACTTAAGAGAGAGCATGCCCTCTGCCAAAGTGCTATAAAGAGAAAAAGTGCTCTAAAGTACATAGACATTGATGTCTTAGGTGGAAAAATACTATATATTATTTCCTTAAATCAAATCTTTGACCACAAATCTGGCAGATATGGATTCTAAATATCTAGAAACGGTACGCCTTTATATCTGTTAACCACATGCAGTCTCAAGCCATCCATTTCAAGAAGGCATTGAGTGGTGAGTACTAATGAAGCACTGAACTTTAAAACACTTGCCTGAACAGATTTTACAGAGGCTTCAGAGAAAACACAGAGACAGATTTTAAACTGTTTTTGTAATGTAATAGGTTACCAGTGAAATCCTCCAAAGAGCTATGCTGAAGTCTCTGGTGTTCAGAGTGTTCATGCATGGTCTGAAAAAGGAACTGAAGAGTTTGCTGGTGGTATAGAATGAATACAGGGTAGTAAAATATCCTGTTCGAGCCCAGTGGAGGCAGCTGGTGCTGTTCTCCTTTGCAGGTCTGACCAGGAGCAAGAACAAACATGTAATTCAGAGAGAAACATGCTCAGACACGCCAGCACACGCATGCACAGAGACACTGATGACTGAAGTTCAGCGGGGAAACACACCCACACCCCAGCCCCAGCAGTTGCTGGCACCCAGACTTATGGATCTGGCACTGAGACCTCTTTGCACTCCCCAGGTAGAAAGTGAGGTCACACAGGAAATACTTAGGAATAGGAGGTAACAAAAAGACAAGATGGATGGCAGTCACGAGGTGCAGGGCTCAGCCAGACAAGCATGTTGACCTGTGCCTGCACACATGGCACCGGCCCCTCTCATCCCTCTTCTCTCCATTTCCTCATGCTTTGTCTTCCTCTTGTTGACTTTCACCTCTCCCTTCCTTCACCCTTGTCTCCCGTATCACGCCTCTAATTACTTTCTCCCATTTTATCTCAGTTTTGGTACATTGAAATTTGGTATTTACGATACTGTTATCAAGGTCATCTTGGCCTTATATGGTATCACTGGTAGAGTCACCTAGGAGCTGTTGGCCTTCCAGAATTGTATTCCTGAAGTGTTCCCAATGCTCCCCTCCAACTATCTGTGAAGCCTGGCTGTTAGTCCCATACATAGTCCCTCTCAACCACCTGTGATACCTGGCCATCCCTCGTAGTGTTCTTTCTAAGTCCTGTGAGCTTCTCTCTCTGTTATCTTCTGTGCCCAGCAGCTTTTCATGTCAGCTGCAGTAGTTTCCCATTTGGCTACATAACTTAACAGTTATACCATGGTGCTAACACATTAATCTGAAATACAGTGATTTCCCTTCTTGGAAAGCTATAGTAAAACTAGAAAATTGAGACGAATTAAGATAAAAGATACTGAATGATACTCATAGAGAGGAACCAAAGAAACCATATTCTTCAGCTAGAAAAAGAAAAAAAAAAAAGTGAACGAATATTACAGGATTAAAAAATAAGATTAAAAAATAAAGAAAAATATAATTCTTTTGATAGAAGAATGTGGAGCATTAAGTAAAATTATAGGCAGCAGATTGAAAGAAGGCATAAAGAGGTACCTTTTACATGAAAAAAAAAAATTTGGTGCTATTTTGGGAGCTAGCACTATGTCAGAATTTGTACAATGTGCCTGCAGAGGCTGCTTGTGAGCTGGCCTACAAGGAGTGAACATCTGTGTTCTGTGGGTGGTCTGAAGTCCATGGATTTTCACAGATCTCTTGCTATGGTATGAGAAGGAAAATATTGTCATGCTGGGTGGCATTTCAGATACACTAGAATAATATAAAGATAAATCGGTATTTGTTAGCTATGTGACCAAGAAAATAAAACATATCTTCCAAGTGGCACATGCTATAATTGACCTGACTGCCTGAAGTTGTTGACTTCCCAGCACTCCTCCATCTGCTGCCTCCAATCCCAACAAACAGCTACTGCAGCCAAAATCAGTCAGTGAAAGATGGTTAATAATGTCATTGTTTTCAGCAACAATGGACTAAAATGTTCTATTTTAATCAGGAAAGGAGGTTTTTTCCGAACTGCCACTGTGACTCTATAGGGTTACAGCTGTCTGTATTTTGAATCATCATTTTAAACTGAATATAAATCAAAGCTTGACTGGTCTATTTTTGTTTGTCCTTAAGGGGGCAGGAAGAGATTATCTGACTATGTTTGAAATTTCCCTTTCTTCAGTACAACTTTGAGACTGAAGATAGGACCAAGAGAATATATCCATCCCTATTTATTCACCATTTTTTCTCAGGAAGCTTACAAGGCAAAAAGTATTCATCAGCAAGAATGAACCCTGACAATAAGATACAGAAATTAATCTGAGCATGCTGTGAGAGAACACTTAGTTTTCTGAGAGCAGAAAAAAAAAGGAAAACAAAAGCTACTACTGCTGCAGCCAGTAAAACTGGGAGTCATTACTGATTTCCAATAATGCGAATGTCTCAAAAATAGTTTCTGTTGTCTGAAATAACTGTTAGGGAAGGAGGGGTGTATTGGCGTGACAAAAAGTATGAGCAAAAAATTACAGTTCTTGGTTCAGATTCTAGTATAAGCTTGGGTGAGATTCCTGAAGAAATTTAAATAGGCCACATTTCTATAGCTGCACAAATAATACTAATGATTACTCACTTTTAGTTTAAGTCAATGTGTATGTCCTACGTAAGTTTTCTGGAAAAGGGAATCCTTGTGAGTTTGTAGCTGCCATGGTGCAGCTATTTAGAAAATGAAGCCACAGAGTTGTTCATGGTTCTCTAGATTCAGCTTCATGGATACTGTTTTCGATGACGAAAACTGGTTTAAAATTCTAGACATCGAGAGCCTCCCCCAGTGATATTACAGGACGCATTCTCAGGTCCCCTACAGAGACGGAAAATTTGGTGTCTTCAGCTGGCTTTGGAGTGAGGTTTTAATCTGCATGTTTGGCTTTCCCTTGCCTTTCATGGGGGTGTTAGCTGACATCAAGCAAACTTGAATTTGACCAATGAGTCATAAAATCCTTTTGGGTGGCTAGTCAGCTTCCACACAGGTAAATGATGGTATAACAAGGACTCTGAATTTTGCACAGAAGAACCATTTAGTATTATTTGATTCTAGTGTTAAGACAAATAGAACTTTTGTGCATTATTTTTAATTGAATAGACTCGTGCCAAGTATCTGACTGTCATAAAAAAAACAAGTAAGCCCCAACTGCTGCTGGCAGCTTAAGCTAAAAAAAAAAAATCATAGCAAGACTATCTAAAAACAAATAATTAATTGCCCAACAGTAGGGAAAAGGTAAGCTTTGCTAAATCTAAATACTCCCTTGATAATTTTAAAAGATAGGGTTTCATTTAATATATAATTAAATGAGCTTATTTCATTGCAGTACTATATTATTTATTATTTTATTATGATTTTATAGTAATATCTATGTCAATATTTAGAACATTTTACAGGCATTATATCTTTTGCAATTGTTCAATCTGTACACTTTACATTTTCAAACTTTTTACTTTCTTTCACCTTAGACATCAATATCTCTAAAAAGGCTTTTTGAAATGCTTCTAAAGAGCTGTAGAAACTACAGCCATGTCTGTTTGTGTAAACTCATGGTAATCCCCTTTGTCATTATAAATCTTACTGAGTTTTAGTTTCTCATTTACCCCGTAACTTTTGGAACTTTTAAAATACCAAGTACGTTGTTCCCTTTAGTCCTGCACATTAATATATCATAATTTTATTTCTGAAGTAAAAGTCAGACAACTGACACTATGGAACAATTCATTCACATGACATGAAAGGAATTTTTCTTTCTTTTTTTTTTTTTTATTGTTGTTGCATATCACAGACATGGCATAGACAGGTGTAGGTTTTGTATTTATACAAAACATTGCATGCAAATAATACTAGAAACTGCAAGGTCAGAAAGACTGGGAAACTTTGTACTTAGTGTAATCAATTAGTCTTTATTCAGGGAATTTCAGGATCTTCCTCAGCTGCAGCCATAGGAAAATGTTATCAAATTCTCTTCTATCTGAAGAGTTTAATTTCCCTTCATTCGATTATCGATTACGCTTTCCATTTTTATAATTCTACGTGATTAAATCTAAATGCAGTACAATGCCTTCCTCTCTCAACCCTGACCTTCATTGAAATTAGTTGTATTAAACAGTAGACAAACTAGTTTAATTATCAGTGGATGTAATCTTTCCTATGTAAATTTTCACGTTCCTGTGCTAAATGCAAAGATTATGGCTGTTTCTGAGATATCTAACTCCGGTTAATTACTTTAAGTTTGTTCATCGACTAGTGAGGCAAACAAAATGAAGCCTTCCAAAACTCCTGGGCTTATCAGAATGTTAAAATAGCTTTTAAATTAAGATAGCAGATGAGAATTTACCTTTTGATCTTTGAAACCACTCATCATTTACAAAGAAAAGGAAGCTGTAAGTGAGGGAAAACAGCTTATTTCTTTATCAAGGAGTTTATATCCTCAAAAGGGCACCACTCACATCAAGTAGAGCTTTTTAATTAAGCTCACTAAACAAATGCTAAATCTTTCTGTGCAAGTATTTATACTCAGTGAGCAGCACTTTTTGCCTTTGTTAAACATTGATTAATACCATAGGCATCTCACATGCAATATTTTAGGAAGATCATTAAGTCTGATTATTAAGTCCGGGAGCAGCATACAGAGCCACAGCAGTTGTTGTAGAGTTTCCAGGCTTCTTCTTCAGGGACTTCTGGTGGCTGCTGAGGGTGAGGGCTCACTTCTGCAATGTGCTGAGCAAGACGAGAGCCTTGCTCATTGCTGGCTGGGTAGAAAGAGCCTGTATCTTCTCTGCTGAAGGCAGCGTAGCACAGTGATGTGCCAAGTGTTGAGGTCAATGTGAACTGGAAACATAAAGTGTCCTTAGCACATCACAGACCTTGAACAGAAAGAGCTCCTGAGAGACAATGTGGATGTCCAGGTCTTGGCTGCGAGGTGTGGTGGCTGGCTTCACTGGGGACAGTGCTGGCTTCAACTCTGCGCCATGTGCTCTGGTCAAGGTGTTGAGGCGCCAGGTGAAGGAGCTGTGAGAAGCGGTGATTGCTGGGGAGAATGAACTAGGAGATCAACAGAGTCTTTTCAGAAATGCAACAGGGCCAAGGACTTGAACTCTGTGTTGCTAAGAAGGAGGAAAGCAGGGAACAGCTGACAAATGGAAACTCCTGAGATGTGGGATGCTGGAAAATCCCTACTTCTGGTAACACAGTTAAATCTCCTTCTTTACCTCTCATTCTGCAGAGGGCACTGCCAGAGGAGGGATTCTGAGTGCATCAGGAGTGACTGTAAGGCTCTGGGGTGAAGGTCAAGGCTGTGGGGGTATCTCCTTGATCCTCCTGGTGCAGGAAAAGGGCATGAGGAGGAGCAGGTTGATCCTATTGGTTGACACCTGCTTCTGCTCCCCCACCACAGCTCTTGATAAAATATTGCCCCTGATAGATGAATAGAGGTGAAATATTTCAGAATATTTTTCAACTCTTTCCTTAATAGCCACTGCACAAGAATAGAATTCTTGATCTAGATATAGAATTATATTCATAGAATCATAGAATGATAGAATGGTTTGTGTTGGAAGGGACCTTTAAAGGTCACCTAGTTCCAAAACTCCTGCCATGGGCAGGGACACTTTCCACCAGACCAGGTCACTCAAAGCCCCATCCAGCCTGGCCTTGAACACTTCCAGGGATGGGGCATCTACAGCTTCTCTGCATAACCTGTTCCAGTGCCTCATCACCCTCACAGTAAAGAATTTCTTCCTTATGTCTAATCTAAATCTAATCTCTTCCAATTTAAAGCTATCACCCCTTGTCCTACCACTATATGCCATTGTCAAAAGTCCCTCTCCAGCTTTCTTGTAGGCCCCCTTGAGGTACTGGAAGACACCTATAAGGTCTCCCCAGAGTCTTCTCTTCTCCAGGTTGAACACCCCCAACTCTCTCAGCCTGTCTTCATAGGAGAGGTGCTCCAGCCCTCTTATCATCTTCATGGCCTTCTCTGGACTTGATCCAACGGGTCCAGGTCCTTCTGATGTTGGGGGCTGCAGAGCTGGACATAGTACTGCAGGTGGGGTCTCACCACAGCAGAGTAGAGAGAGAGAATCACCTCCCTCAACCTGCTGATCACAGTTATTATTGATGCTGAAAATCCTGCCAGCACACTCACTCATGACAGTTGTTAAGTAAAAGATAACACATTCTGGGTTTTTTTCCCCCAGATATAGTGCTTAAAAAGCTCCAGCAATTTATGACAACTATATTAGTATTTTTCCTATTAATATTAACCTACATTGCTGGATTTTTTTTTAATTATTTTTTCTTAATCGTATCTCTTTGGTCAAGATTAACATTTGGCAGCAAAGTGCTCTTGGCAATAATTATTTAGGAATTGTTTGCTCATACTTCCACACCATTCAAAAAAGATGCTTGCATGACGAAAGTATTGAGTTAAAAAATGGAAATTCACTTGTTTGAAAAGTAGCACAGACTAGAATATACTCCCTCAGGAGCTGTGCTTAATAAAATAAAATAAAATAAAATAAAGTAAAATAAAATAAAATAAAATAAAATAAAATAAAATAAAATAAAATAAAATAAAACAAAATAACATTTTTAAAATGTCTTAATCTAGATGGAAGGCTTGTATGCTGTTTTCCCTCTTTCTGGTCTTCTCTTAAATGGGATTTGTTCTTGTATGCTCTAGACTTCTAAAATGTGTTTGGCATTCCAAAAATGTCAAAACAAAATTAAATACAATCAAAACCTGTCAATCCTCATTGTTTACTACATCCTATTCCTTTGCTTTTCCAAGTAGCTTTTAGGGCATCAATATGCATTTGTGAATTTTAAACCTCTAGTGCCTCCACTTAAAAGTAACAATACATCATTAGGAAAACCTTAATTTTTGTTGGATTTTTTTTTTAAAAAGAAAAGCTTTTACTGATTATAAAGGTCAGGACATCCTTTTGAAAGAATAAACATCCTTGGTGAACAACACACAATCATTAATCCAGTAGTCTTTCATAAAATTTTCATAATAATTCAGCCCAAAAATGCCATTCAAACTAAGAATAAATAAAACAATTAAAAAGTAAGGTTTTTTTTTCCCCACAAATATTTCATTTCTTGAAAACAGCAAAAATGTAATCACAGCTCCTATCTTAGCCTTCCCTACCTTTAAACACAGACAGTTCTTTCCCCTAGATGACGAAAGAAGACTGTGGTGTCTTATCAGATGTGATGCTAATATTCTCCAAGAAGTTTAAGTAAAGAAATTTTAAAAAGTGGTATGGTAAGTGCAATTCTTCAGGGTTTGCCACAGCTATAAAGTGTATCTTCTCCATTAGTTAAGGAACAGCCTTATTTCTGTCCAGGGGAACTATTCCCAAAAGAACAGCATTTCTAAAAAGATGAAGCTGTAATATTTCAAATTGCTGCTTTTGTGGAAGCAACGCAGCCTCACATTGTTATTTTCATCCCAATTCAACTTTTCGCTCAAGTAATACCCAACACTCACATAAATAAATAAATAAACAGAAAATCTGCAAACAATAGGTTGTGAGAAAACAGAAATGCAATCATGGTCTAAAAATAATTGGATGGCTTCTTAGTCAACTCCTAGCTGAATCTCATTTTTACTGGATATTCCTTACATAGAAACACCAATCTGTTTCAAGATCCTCTTTTTTTCACTGATTAATTCCACCTTTTCCTCAAAAAATACAGCTGCTTTATTTTTTTTTTCCACTGTGTATTATATCACAGACAACCTCACAAGGAGATTGTTGACAGACATTGTCCCTGAAGGAAGCTGCTGAGTTGCAGTTCCAGTCAGACCTCTTTCCAAAAGGTTTGTGCACATTTTTTGGTCCCTAAAACACTTGTTTTTTTACAGAAAAAAAAAAAAAAAGAATAACCAAAATAAAAGAACAAAGAAAATCCCAACAACAAGGCGATCTTCCCGTCAAAATATTATCAAGTATATTGTGACAAAATAAGACCTAAAACTGACAGACAGAAGGTAGCAAAAGTAAGTAAGAAATAGTAATTTAAATGCTATATCTGTTATTTGTGTGATTTAAAATACCACATTTTTGTGAACAGATACAATTGCATTATAGGTAATAAATAAAATACAGGCAGAGTAAAGACTTCTCATGATAAAAGAGTAATGCAGTCTTAAAATGTGAGTAAGAAAATGTTATATAAGCTAGACACAGTGTGCTAATTAGGGAACCAGAGAAGCTTTTCACTTACCACCTTTGCATTTCAGAGCCTAATCCCAGAAAACAGAAGTAGGAAAGTGGTGAATCATCACCGTGCTGTTTGATGTTTAGTTTCAGGATAGTATTTCTGATATTCTTGGAGGCAAGACCCTGAACCAGTGTTAGGAGAGAGATGTTTGTTTTACCTGCCTTCCAAGTTAGCTGGCACAATATTGCAGCTATTTCAACATAACCTGAATTTGGTTCACGTGTTTATTTTTAATAAAGGAAATTATTTCCAGTGTTATAATCTAGAATTAATTCAGTGGTTTACTAGAACATACGCTTCATTCTTAATCTTGTTTTCCTAAAAGGCAAACAAAGGCAAACAAGTGTTGCATGCAGATAAACTTTTAGATGCTTGATACCCAGGAGGAATCTCCAGTCTGGAGCATGTTTCCCTTCACACTAAAAGTGCCATTTATATTTGTTTAGTGGTAGCTGATGGTCAATAGAAAGTTTACAGTAAACACATTGGCTATGAAGTCACAGATTCTGCTTCCACAACAGTGCCTCCATTAGCCTTCGAAACGAGATTTTCACAGTAGTTAAAACTTTCAACTTCTGTACATACTGTGTTGGCTTTGTTTTGGGGGGGCGGGAAGGAGGGGTGCTACGCTGCCAGCTTCTGCCCCTTTGTCCCATGGGCTCGGCTGGGCATAGGACGGACCTGCCACTCGCCAAGGCTGAGACAGCTGGTGACAGAATACTCAGTGATAACACCTCTGGGATAACGTATTTAAGAAAAGGAAAATAAAAGGGTTTTTTTTTTTAAAAAAAAAAAAGAAGAATCAGAACCGGGGGGAGGCGCGAGCCTTGTGGGCCTTGCACCCCGCACCCTCTGGCCTCCCGCCGGGCGGTGACTGGGACCGACTGGGCCCGGCCCGGCTGAGAGAAGTGGAGAGGAGATGTGAAGAAAACCCAAGAGTCGTCTGCCTGCCTGTTGTGAAGGATTTTTTTTTTTTGTGAGAGGAACGGCAGCAGACGCCAAAGTCAGTGAAGAAGAAGGGGAAGGAGTAACAAGATTCCCCTTCAGCCGTGGTGAGGCCGGCTGTGCCCCTGCAGCCCGTGGAGGCCCACGGAGGAGCAGAGATCCCGCTGCAGCCCGTGGAAAAGGACACCGCACAGAGCGGCTGGTGAAGGACTGGAGCCCGTGGGAGGGACCCCAGGCTGAAGCAGGGCAGGAATGTGAGGAATTCTTCCCTCGAGCAGCGGAAAACAAGGTGTGATGGAAAACAAGGAGGGAGGTGCGGTGCGGGGGGAAAAGACAGTTGAAGTTAAGCCTGAGAAGAAGGAGGGGTGAGGGGGAAGTTGGTTTTGACCTCTTCTTCATTATCCTGCTTTGGTTTTATTAATAATAATATTAAGTAAATACTTTTCCCCAAGTCGAGCCTGTTTTACCCATAACGGTAACTTCAATGATCTCTCCCTGTCCTTATCTCAAACCTCGAGCTTTTTGTTACGTTATCTCCCCCGGTTCCCTCGGAGGGCAGAGAAAGTGAATGAGAGACTGTGTGGGTTGGTCCTGAGCGGGGCTGAACTATGACAGTATCTATTTAATCCTTTTAACTTTCACACATAATTTTAATTTTCCTTCTTAATTATCTGACTCATCACTGTTTAAACAGGGATTTTTGTTTCTGTCATGATGGAAACTGCTGTAAGAACAACTCATTTAAAGTTTATTTGTGAAGCAGAATGAGTTACTGCAGGTGCATAACAATTTCTGTTCCTGGATTTCCATTCTCCAGCATTCACACAGTTCACACCACCACAGGCTCTGCTCCTACAGTGCAACATCATGGATCCAGGGGACCAGGGCATTCACATTCAACTGCTTCATGTGTCCAATCCGTGCTGGTGGCCTGGCCCCTGAACATAAGGGTGCCATTGCAAGCTCAGACACTAAAAAGATGTCAGAAAACTATGTATGGATATTCCCCAAGAGCATTTACTGTTTTCGCTATTTCACTGTTTCACTAACTTTCTCCTTGGATCAGGCAACCATACCCCTTTATTTCCCATCTTCTTGGTCAGGATGTGACTCATCTTTGTTGACATCAGCTCATTCTTGTCATTCCTGTGTTATCTTGCGTAATTCTTCACTCTGAGTAACACAGTCAAAATATCAGGTACCTGAGGGATGTTTTTAGAAAGGCTTCACCCTGTGACACTTATCTTCTCCTGCACAGTTACAGAAAGTTTTTATGGCAAATTGGTAACATTATCTCCCTTTTTATTTTTATTTTTCTTGTGCCAACAGACTGATACTGCCAGTAGAAAAACTGATTTGTCTTGCAGGATTAAGTAGTAGGAAATGCTTTCCTTCCACATGAATAACTGTAATACTAAACAATAGGAAAAGTTAGGATAATGCTAGGACATTAAATTGATCCTTTAGGTTTGGTTTTGAGGCCTATTCCAGTGTAAATAACAAGACAATTCCTTTCTTTAATGAGATAGTAATTGCCAAGGACAGATAGAAAAATAACAAATTTCAATTGTGATGCAAGTTTTGCATGAGAGTATTGGTTCACATGCAACAAACCCAACAAAATGATAATTAATACTAATTTAATCTTTAATGTGGAAAGGAAATAAAAAATAAGGGCCAGACTGTGGCTAATGCCTAGAGACTCTGTTCTGCACAGCCCCCTTTAGCCCACCCTGTGTCTCAATCTCAGGTTATACTAGATGTTCTTCCTTCAAGACAAATTGAGAAAGGGAAAAACAATGTTTTAGCTTCTTGCTCAGTGTACTAGCAAGCATATCAGAGGCAGTATGGACTGAATCATATGCCATATTCAGGAAAGGGGGAGAAATTTAAATCCCTTTGCACTCTGGGGCAATGGAGGAATTGTGGTTGAGCTCTCTTTGTGCAGTTATGCACCACCTCATAGCTGGGACACAGAGGAGAGGTTTGACAACATAGCCCGAAGTAAATATCCAACACATTGATTTGCTCTCTTTTTTTTTTATGTTCCAAGTCTGGCAAGTGTCTTTACAGCTCAATTTGAATTGAAATCTTATAATCTACTTTATTTTCTTTCTGTATTTATTCATATCTTCATTTTAATCCCTCAGAAATTGCAGATTACATATGTAAGTTTCAAGAACACATGGAATGGCTTATAGACTGTTGGTTTTGTCTGTCTAAATTTTTAGTACCTCATTTTATTGTCAGAAGGCTGAGGGGTTTCTTTTTTTTTTAGTTTCTTTTTCCTCTTCCTTTCTCTTTTTTTTTCCCTCTTTCTTTCTCTTTTTTTTTTCCACTATGCCGGCCTATTTTAGGAAGTTCTAGAAGGGAAAGCCTTTGCATGTGACTCTCCTTTTTAAATGAAGATCAGTTAGTACTGAAAAGATTAGAAACCTTTGCATATATGTGTTATTATATTTTCATTTTCATATCTTGTAAAAATCAAGGACAGAGTAAAGAGGTGGCCTCCCAAACATCAGATTTTTTATACATATAATGGCAAATTATTTTTACACAAATCCTGTATGTATATAAATAATTCAGCCAATGCATGGTTAACCCATCAACTGGGAGTTACCAATAGAGAGCCTAGAACTCAAATGGGCTTGTGAAGTTGTGATTATTTTTATACAAGACAGGCAAAGTTAGACCTTTCTTAACATTTAAATTTTGCTATTAAAGTGTATTCACTCACAGATTTTTCAAAGAGCATATTAAAAATTGTTTGAGTAAATACCATCACTGAGTATCTGAGTCCTGTTACCTTGCAGTGTAAAAGATTATCAGTTATGTCAGTTGGATGATCTTAGGAAAAGTTCTTCATAAGTTTAGTCTAGACAAAAACTACAGCTGGAAGATAAGATCTACTTTCCCAACACGAGTACTGGGGGAAAGTTCAAAAGGAGAACAAAAGGCTAAAATTATCAGCCAGGTCCAGAAACATGATGCATTAAAACCTGCACAACTCAAAGCATGTGAGTTGGCCTCAACTTCATCCCTGCACGGAAAAAATAGGTCTGTCATTTTCTAGTTTCTTATTGAATTCCTTAATTTCTCATACTCTGTTCTCAGCCTTAAACCGAGCAAACTTTTTCTTCCTTAAAGAAAACACAGTGGAATGACTTACTCAGATTATACAACAGGTAAATGGCAAAGGAATAGAAATTTGTCTCCCTGGTTCCTGGAGAAGATTTTACTTGTTGAACAGCTTATTCCCAAGAAAAGAAAATAATAACCTTTTGTGTTAACTGGGCTGAGGAAGACTACTTTGCAACTTTCAAGCCTTAGCTTCAAGTCAATGCAAAGGAAGCAGAATGTATAAATAAAATTACTAAATCCAAGCATACCCATGGCTGAGAGGAAAGAAAACACCACAACCACCATCATACGTCCTCCCGGAGGAGAGCTTGATACTCTGATTACTTGTAACCTCCATGTCCTATCCCACTGCAAAAAAAAAAAAATGACCAGGAAAAACCTGAGGATATAACAAGGAAATAAAACAATTTACTGCTCCAATCAATGCACTTCTAAGGGATTCCTGAAGAATTTGCAATGCCAAATCATTCATAGTTGGATAGATGTTAAATATTATACCAGGAATAAATAATTCTCCCATGAAACCATGGTGGAGAGAGCCATCAGCAAGAGTCCTTCTGTCTGTGTTCACTCTGACCAAATATTTTCACTTTGCAAGTTACAAGAAAAACGACCTCTTTTTTTTCCTCCTGTTTGTTTAAAAAAAAGGCTGCACATGGTAAGGGATTTACATTTTATCCTTAACCGTAGCTACAAGAAGCAGTCTGTTTCACCTAATGATAGGGACGGAATGGGGATTTGAACAGGATTTCAAGTGGTGAAAAGCATGACGAGATTAATGATTAGAAAAAACAAAGTAGGAAGGATTCCTGGAAGATGTGAGTTTAATGAATTATTTGAAAGAGGAAAGAGAGGGCACTTGGCAAAAAGACACAGAATTGAATGTTCATTGCACATTTAGCATTAGGAGAATAATGGCATGGAAGGGCTTTAAAGATATAAAGAAGAAGTACATAATCCAAAAGCATGAGAGTTTAGAGCTGAAAGGTACTTTGCCTGCTGAATGGGAATATGTAAGTAGACAGTCTCTTAAGTAATAAGGGTAAAAAAAGTAGTTGCTCCAAAGTCCTCATCACTTTTATTAGCTCGTGAGCCCAAAGTGGATTCATATTTTATGGACCAGAGGTGACAGTGTCGTAGTTTAGCCTCTACTTGGGACCAAGCTACGCAGTCTCTCGCTCACTCTCCCCACCCTCTGAGGGAGTGGGGGAGAGATAATGAGAAAAAGCTCAAGGTTTGAGATAAGGACAGGGAGAAATCATTGAAATAACCATTATGGGCAAAGCAGATTCAACTCGGGGAAAACTATTTCAATGTATTGTTAATAAAACCTAAGCAGGATTCCTTGTGCTTCATGTCCTTGTGTAAAACTTCATCCTAGCCTACTGCTTTCCATTTTATATTTATACACTTGACTATACTTAACTATATAAAATATTACGTAATAGTGATCTTATTGCCGCTAGAGTAAATTCTATAGATTCACTAAATCATGCTTTTGTGCGTAGACATGTTGTAATTTTCCAAATATATGTTTCTAAACTACAGATGCAGTATTACGCACAAGGAAATATTTTTTATTTAATGGTTTTCTTCAACTGACTATTGTCGGTCAGTTCAGGCTTAGATCCATGTCATTGTTCTACATGAATCACAGTCATACGATTGTTAAATAGTGCCACAACAGAGTAAAACTACCTCAAGCTAACACTAACAACAATTTTCCATTATCTTTGCATATTTAGATTTCTTTTCCAATGAAATGCACATCCTGTGCTTATAATACTTAAGTCATACAGAAGATTTCACACTTTTTCTGAGGAGGAAAAAAGTGCATTTTATTGCGTCTGCTGTCTTGAATAGTTTGGTAGTATTGCTACCAATGATTCACTGCGAGAGAAAACTGCTATACTTCTACTATAATTGTAAAGAGATGATGACATAAAACAAATAGATTTTTTTCTGACACTTGATGTATAAATATTTCATGATTACCGTGCAGTCAGGCTCTTTGGAGGTTTGTTTTGTTTTGTTTTGTTTTTGAGTTCCCATATAGTTTTCTCAGAAGCTATAAAAATGCTCAATTAAACAAAATCAATTTCTTGCTGTGCCGTCTGATAAGATCAGTCTTTGCCAGGCATGGGTATAGAAGATACTGTGATAGTTTTCCAGCTGTGGTTGGAAAGGCACACCCCCAGCGTAAGTGTCCCAAACTCACCTATTTCTGAACTGGTTCTTAATGGGACAGGCTGCTATGTAAAACTTTCAGTAGGACAGAGGCCATTGCCACTTGCAACGTGATGGGTTATCACTGATATGCCTTTAGCTAAAGGTTGAACCCGTGTGAAAAAAAGGTGTTGAAGAGAGAGGTATATATCTCTAAAGTCAGTTTTAATTTTTGGATTTTTTTGCTACCCTTAGTAATGTAGAACACATCAACGTGAAAGCTGACAATGTGGGACATTAGGACTAAGCAATAGGTATGTATGTGTGGATATACAAAATTATGAAGACTTGTGTCTCTCTCAAGTGGAAAATTGCTCATTTTTAAAGAAAAACTATGTCATGTCCTGTAATGAAACAGATTTTCAAAATTCTAGACATTCAAATTACTAGGTTCAGTTTCAAAAAAATAAAGAAAGAGGGAGAAAAGGAAAGAGTGACTTTGAGAGGCAGAGGGAGAGGCCAGGATGCAACAGTGAGTGGCAACAAAGGACATTTACTCGTGTTGTGGGAAATCTAGTTTTGAATACTTATTTTGCCCTCGTGTCATGTTATTGTTGTTTTCCACTGAGTTGCTTTCAGTCTTTGTTCCAAGCTCTATAAATAATTAATTACAGGCAGAAGAAATAAAAGAGAGACTTGAATCTTGTATCTTAATGTGAATGTGGAAGTGTCAAGATCGTAGAAATACAGACAGTGGTCTTCATCTCTTTTTTAGAAACCTTCTGGAAAGATTTTTCTAAAGAACAGGAACTTTGAGATAACTTTTACCATTTTAGAAGGACAAGAAAGCATTTCCTGTACATATTTATAATCAAGTGACAATATTTTTTAATTCTTAACAAAAACCAGTAGCTTTGCTGCCACTTTGATTTACAATCCTTTCCGACACTACACATTATAATTAGCAGTTTTTAGCTCAAGGTATATGTTTATTTCTGAAATATTCAATTTAAGCAAATATTTGGAAAAGACAGGTGGTGACTCTCAGGCTGAATGAATTATAAACATCAGACTGCTACCCTGAACGAATGAACCACCACTCATCTCTACTGCTTCCTGAAGCTGGGCATCACTGTAGCTACTAAACTTGATTTGAGAAAGAAAACGGAAACAGGAGCCTTAGCAGCAGATTTCTTTCTGGCATTAATTTGTTATTTATTACAATATCCATTGGAAGCTAATTTTATCCTGCTTTATAGCATAGTTCCCCTCAATTCCTTTTTTTTTTTTTTTTTAAATAGTTGTGAAGTGTTTTCTTACTCAGAAAGACAGCTACATTTTATTTTCTGTTGTTAGAAAATACCACTCTCCTGCATCATTACATTATAATGGAAAAGTAATTTGCTTCCTCAGTAAGTGGAAGATTGCCTTTATTGACAGCAAGAAAAAAAAAGAAAAAAAGTGAATTAAAGCTTAAAGCAAGTATCAATGCTTTGCACGTTGCATCATAAGCATGAAGGGTAAGATAATATTTGTACTGTGACATTGTGCAAGTCATAGTGAAAGCTAATTGCAGTGTGATTTCCTTGATAAGACAGCACACTGAAAACTGTTGGAAAGAAGAATAATTTTAGGGCATTAAAATTCTGATGTTGCTATTAAAATAATCATTTTGATGTTTGATGGCAAGATTTTGCCATTTACTAGTAGCACTGTTCTGTTCTACTATGAGATACCTCGGCATCGATGATGGCATTCCATTAATCATGTAAATCACAGTGTGACAGTTTCTGACAACACATGATAACTAATAACGATGGGAATTTATGGATTATTTCTCCCTATTCTGTCTCAAAAAATTGTCAATTTTGACACCAGATGAACAAATGTCTACTGAGACTTTCTTTTTTGCTATGTGAATTTTTAAAGTAGCATTAAAATTTATGTTAGATTTAGATGGCTGCAGTTTTAAGATCTCCAGTGGAAGCATACTTTCTTTTATTTACAGTGGGCACATGCAGTTTTTCTCAATAATGTCTAGTATCTTCCCAGGCAAGCAGGCCTGTTGAAAAGAGTAGCGATATTTACCTTAATCAAAGCAGCAGAATATGATTCAGTTTGAAGTTGTTTGCAGAACTGTATGGCACATTGTATAACTGTGTGTGTCTACCTCCATTATTGGAATATCATCTGAATCCATATAATGGAATGGATTTAAGACTCAACTGAAGCCAAGAAGAAATGTGCAGTTGCCTGTTGAGTATAGTGTATGTTATTCACAAACAGGAGCCTAGGATTTAAGCCCCACACACGTTTTGATTAAATAATGACTGTTTCCAGACAGCCGTGCTAGTCTGGATATCCTCAAGGATCCTTAGTTCTTCCCTGGCTCCGTAATCACTAAACCCTGCACATTATAGCAGGCTGACATGCTATAATGTGCTATACTATGGCATCTATTAGGACCTGGCGAATAAGCAGCAATATTCACATTGATGTAAGTACATGCCTATACTTTTTAATTGATAACAAACCCTCTTAACAAATGCAACTTTAGACACAAAACACCTGTACATGAGTGCCAGAATGCAATATGGAAGAAGTGAAAGTTCCTTAGATTAAAATACCACACCAATGCAGAAAAGTAAACCCACTGAATTGTTTAAAAATTCCAAGGTATTTAGCAATGTTGTAATTATTGTAGCAGGGGAAATGAATCTCATCATCTCAGGGGCTATGATTTTAAGGAAGAGAAAAAGTATCCTGAAAAGCATAAAAATTGTCTCATTTATGGGGGAAAAAGCAACAGGCTTATTTAGTTTTAAGAGAGGTCAAGAAAGAAATGAGGTATGATGTATGAAAATTGAAATTTGAAATTCTAAAAAAAAATGAATGACACGTAAACAGAGAATTTTTTTAATACTCTTGTGAATAATGGAGTTTTCTCCAAAGTAAATATAGTCAATGACATGGTAAGATAACTAAATTCCCATGCACTGAGATAGATGTCAAGCTAATATAGAAAACAAATAAATACAAACACCAACTTCCATTGTCAATTTTATGTGATATTCTGTATTACAAAGGTGAAGCTGTTCTTTATCAGAGCCAGGCCTTAGTACTAATTACATAACTGGTACAATTTGTGATTCTCAAATTCTTATGACTAAGAATCAAGATTCTGGTGTCCTGGACCTGCTTGTCTTCATTCTCTTTCAAACTGCCATACGTTCGCTGAGACAATACGTATGGTATTCAGCATACAATGACTCCCAGTCACTCCTGTCTATCTAAAAATTGTGGCATACAAAGATGATGTAAAACAAATTTGGCATGATGACCTGGTCTTTAGAAACACTGTTGTTACAGCTCAACAAGCCAAAAAGAGCACCAGGAAGGCCAAGGTAAGTTCTGACAAAACCTGACCAACTCGTGTCTTTAGTACTTGCGAAGTTAGTACAGAGCCCAAAGCCCGTTACTAGCAATAGCCACACTGTATTTACTGAGCTACAGTGCTACATAAAATCCAGGTTTTATCTTTACAATTTAACTGCTATATAGAGTTCTGTTCAATAAAATTTTAGCATTGAATACTTGCATGAATAAAACCAGCCAAACCTAACTCCTTTACTAAATATTAGTAGGAAGCGTCTTTTTTTATTAGGATTATTTAAAGCATAATCTGTCCATTGTCAAGTTAAATAATGTATTTTATGTGGTGTTGCAAATTGTCTCCATTGTCTGCCATGTGACAGTGTTATTGCTGTTAAGAGAGGTTTAACTTAATTAACGCATCCCCATGGCAGAGTAGTCATATGTTTGCATATTTAGATACGTTTTATTTTTTGCCAGTTTTACAAAGGTGACACATGGTTTCATTTCCCTCTTTCTGGTTGTGGATCTGTGTTGATGCCAAATGTGGTTCAGCCTCTTTTGGAATCAAGGATCTAGATGTCGATGAATATATATAAATTTAAGATAAAACAAAGTACCAATCTGTGACTCCAGACATTTGCTATCTTACTTTTACTTTTTGACAGTTGTTAAACACACACAGATTTCTGCAATTTAACGAGCCAAGATTCAATGTGTTCTTGTGGTTGTTGTGGAAAACAGTATAGGCACATTCTTAAAGGATTTCTAGGGGGAAAATATCAAGATTTATATTTCAGAGAGAGATCTGTAAGGATTATACTTACAGGTCATACTTAAATGTCTGTGACAAAAGGTCATGCTTAATGTGTAGTAATGTCATTTGCAATTCCACTGTTAAATTCATTAATTTCAGCTTAGGTCCTCAGAGGACATACTTTCTATGCAGCTTAATTTTTGAATTTGAAAGACTATTTTTAAGCTTAACAGGACTGATTATTTGTACTTTTAACATGCTATGTTCCTACTTTATCTTCCTCATGTTGATGAGGAAAACAAGTATATTCTATTTATGAACAAATACCAGGACATTTTAGTCTACTTCTTACTAATCTGAATGAGAAAAATTGATTTTAAAAGTCTATTAAAAATCTACTGCATTTGGCTGGAAAGAAAAGGACCAACATTATTGCTTTGGGGATATATATTTAATGCTTTAACAGATGTCATCAATCTGTTGCCTTTTAATGAGTTTCAGTATGTGCTTCCCTGAATTAATTATCTCTTCTCATCAGTTTTATTCTTCTGTGCTGGATTTTCACATTTTAAAAAATAATTCTGTAACAATGCATAATTGTAAAATAGAGAAAGAGCAACATCCCTAGGTTTTTAATAGTACATCGGTGATAAACATCCTTGAAGTTGAATCTATCTTTTTTTTACACAACAGCAGCATTTCATTCTGAAGGACTCAGTTCTCAGAAATTCTATACAAAGTATTATCCCAACAAAACAGCAAGCACTAATGGCATTTTGCATATAGAATACACAATCTGTATTCCTCTCCTAACTCCTCACTTATTATTATTATCTGAAAGTAAAACATAATTTATGTTTAAATTAAATGTTTGACCCTTTCTTTAGTAAAAACAAGAGTTTTGCAAGGAAGATTAACTGGAAATGATTTAATGTGCTTTGGCATCGTGGTCCATTAGCTACAAGCTAATGATTCAAAGTACCAAAGAATCTTTTCCAAACCTTGGTAAAGCCTTCAGATATGGTTCTTTGATGTAGCTGCCGATACTATGGCTTGAAAAATGAGCAATACAAGTTTAAACTACAAGATAGTAGTATTAAGTGGAATGATATCATTTTGATTGTATTGCTCAATTCTGTCACTCTTTCTTAAGGTGAATAATTACTTCCTTTATGAATAAAGATCAGAAATGAGAAAAAAAAAAACCCAACAGTTTTCCAACTGAGAAAATACTCAATATGCAAAAGTTTAAAGATCTCAACCAAAATTAATTTACAAATGCTACTAAGCAATTTACATTCAATTTAATTTGTGTTTATACGGCTCCACGGAGATAGTAATGATTACCCTAACATAACACCTTTTTTTTTATGATGGAATAGATCTCCTTGTTATACTCAAGGGTTGGTAACAATGAACTTTTAAAATATTTTTATTTCCCCTGTTCTTAAGGCATGTTCATTTCTCCCTAGTTTCTCTTTCCTTTGGAGTACTTCCATTTCAGTGCATTCTCTCTGCACTTCAGTGAAAAATCAAATTTTAAAAAGGTGAGGTTTATTTCTGCATTGGAATAAATATTAAAATTCTTCCATGTAAAAGAGTTTGTGGACATATTTTCTTTAGAAGAAAATACTGTGTTTGGAAGAAGAGGAGTTTTTGTTTGTTATTTTTTTTTTTTTGCCACGATAGTCCTCAGAATTAGGAGAATGCACTGAAGAAATGTAAAGAGTCTGGGAAGACTTAAGATTTTGAACTATGGGCAAAATTTCCAAGTTTTGAGTCATAGACTTCAGAAATGTAAAAACTAGTTTGGGCATCTTAAGGATCTGCTTTGAAGATCTGTATTTCCAGTGTTACATGGGAACGTTTAATTATAGGGCTGCATGCAAAGGACCTAATCTGCCTGTAGAGCTGGCAGTACTGCCAGGATTCTGGGTTGCTAATGGGGAGCAAACAAAACATTTTACAGAATAACTCTGGTCATCCCAGTGGTCTTAAAACAGAAGCATTCAGATCTCAGAGCTTGCTTAAGACAATGAGGGCTTTTAATTTTTAAGATGAAAACAAAGGTCTTTCTTGCAGTAATTTATCTGCTTGCTGATGTAAGCTTTTAAAAATGATAATTTCAGAGGAAAAAAAAAATACAACCCACCTTCACTAAATCCATGTTGAAATGGAAATACTGTATTCAACCATTAGCTGGTCTTTCCTTAGCAAAATATATATTCAGAGACTAAGTTCAGCCAAATATCAGACTCTCTTGACATTCTATGTCAGCATTTTATTCCTGTCAGCAACTATAGAGGCAAATATCAGACAACCCTCCGCATGTCTTATTTCAGCTTCTACTTGCTTTAAAATAAGTAAAATAAAAATAAGATACCTATTTACTTAAATTAAGTAAAATAAAGTAAATAAAGTAGCTCACACAACCAGTCACTAATAATCATATTACCTTAATATTTTTCAAAGCTTTTCAGCTGATTCTTCTTGTGCAAGTTAACCTGAAAATTATATTTAGCGATGTGCAGAGAAAAAAAAACCAAACACATGAAGACTCAGTACGCGCTTAGACAAAAGGTGGAATACATTTACAAAAAATATATTACTTAAAAATAAATGGAAAAAAAAAGTAGAATCTGCAGTAGTAATTGAAAAATGGAGCCTGTGAACTGGAAAATGGGGAAAGAGTTTAGGATGGCAACTTTAAGGGTTGGACTAGATGACCTTTAAAGGTCCTTTCCAACCCAAACTATTCTGTGATTCTAAGTATCAAATGAAGATTCAGAGGACTAAGATTATTAGTTATTATTTTACCTCAGAGCTAGGTCTGTAGTTAGGAACGTTATTGCTGTCACGTAGCTCTGTTATTAACCTAATTTCTGTGTTAGTGGTGTCTGTCTTATAGAGTATACATTTGTATAGCAGTATGGTCACTTAATGACCTTATGATATATTTAGAACTGTTTAACTCCTTCTTAAATTGGTATTTTAAACTTTTTCACTGCTGCTGCATTTTGAAAGGAGCTGTCTGCCATGCATCTAGATGGCATCACTTTTCTCCAGCTGCATCCTGCTCCTGTAGCGTATCTCAATCCCAACTATTTTTTTCTCCAGAAAAGCCACGCTGATACAACACCAGGGCTGATTACTTCCATAGTCAGCTCTCTCTAATAGTGAGAATCCCCTCTGCTGCTCATACACATTCACTGTATGGAATCAAAACTTACTTCTGAATCCTGACCGTGCCAGCTGTAAAACTGATTACTCTCTTTAGTGTGGTGAATGAGGATGGATTAGCCAATTGTACAACAACTGACATACAATGTCCTCTCTTACGCCTATAAATATAATGATATGCAGTAACATAATAAGCTTACACTGAATTTTCAAACAGCATCCCTAATCATGAAAGCTCTTACGTGCTCCTAATTGCAAGTCTTCTTCAATGGATGGTTAGTTTTGCAAAAAAAAAGATTTGCGGAATTAGCCAGCCTAACTCAAGATTCATTCCCAATCTTGTAGAAATTGCGGTTAAGGAAAACAGGTACATTCTGAAAAGGTAAACGGACAACCTCTTAGTAGAAGAGGATGTAGGTATTACTGGTGACAAAATGCAGGATATTGCTTCAGGAGGTCAGTTTTATGGGCCCTATTTGAAAACCATAGTACTACCAGAAAGTATGCAGGACTTTACTTTTTTTTTTTTTTCCTATATTTTTAAATGTATCATCTTTTTTAAGGCTATGTGGGAGGTTAGAAAGGTAAAAGAGCTGTGGAATGTAAAGGATGTGCAGATACTTGGAATGCAAGGACGTCTGGTTTGTGAGGATACCTGGTTAGTGGTTATCCAGTCTAAAAACTCAGACAAGAGACAAAGAAGGGAATAAATGACATTTAGATGCACAAACTCTAACAGGAAAACAATGGAGATAATATTGAAGATCTGAGCTCTCCATCAGGTCATTGATGGATGAATAGTGCAAGGCACCTTGAAGGGGCTCAGACAGATCTTTGCAGTTGTTAAGAAGGGGAAAACCAAAAGTATCATGGAAAAGAGAGAACTTACCATAGGATGTTGGATGAGAGCGTGTAAAACTTTTCATGGGATGCTTTAAGGGATGGTGGGAATGTACAAAACACTTTATGGGATGTTTAGTGGAGCAGCCAAAGGCAGGGAAAGAAGGGATCAAGTTTCATGCAGATGGACAAATGTGAGAAAATGGAAAGGAGGGAGGACAAAAAGGATCAGTAGAATGTAGTAAAAAGGCTGCTGGTCAGGAAGCAATTACAATAATTTTGCACTTCTAGATAAATATAAGTATAGGAGGAGTGTGGTCATTCATTTGTTTCTGTATTTTTATGAAGTCATGCTACTTATGCAAGCAAAAATACATATAATGAATGAGTAATATAGAAATGTATGAGGAAATGAGGAAAACATTACCTTTTTGGAAATAAAACATTTAATATTGGAAAAATGTTTTTAAAGTTTCTGCATATTAGCACTACAAATAAATATTTCAAAAATTGTCAGTTAAAAATAATGTGAAGAACCACTATGTTGCTTATACTCTTCTTAATACAAACAATGGAATTCTACTCACATATTTACAAAATATTGTTGTTTATTATGAAAATTAACCCTCGAGGTTCATAGTCTTGTCAATGTGACTTCTTGCAAGTTTTTGTGTAAGCTTTTTTGTGTTCTTCATGTAAGCAACACTCACTACAGGATTTTCAGTTCTCTGAGGTGTGACAAATAAACAAAAAACCTTGAAAGCAGAACTTAAATAAAATTAAAGCTCGAAAAAAGTCAGAAGTAATCCAACATATACTATATACAATTTGGAAAAAAAAAAAGTTATTTTAAAAAAATCTTAGGACTTTGGTGCACCTGATTGATGACTTTTACATTAGGAAAGCTGCAAAAAGAAATATAACATTGAACGTAATCAAGTTTTTCTCTCCTAATTTCTTAAAAGTATAGGAGCAAAAGATGCCTTCCCAGTCACTGACTGGGTTACCACATAATATCCTACAGACCCCCCTCAAATTAATAAAATGCTCTATATACTATATACTTCCAAATTGTATTAAGTATTGGAAGATTCTTTGAAAGCCTCCTCAAGGTGGTAAAAATCCTTTATTAAGCTCCAGTCTAAAATTATTCAAAATTGATTAATATATCTGTTTACTTGTGCCAGCATTGTGCTTGTATATTTTCCTCACCTATAATATCCTTTGATGAGTTTGTAGGATAATCTTTACTCCTAATCACGTTTCTGCTAGGAAAGGCTTTTAAAGTAACCATCTTTATCAGTAATATGTATTCATGTTCAGCTTGAAGTCCTGATCCTCGAAAATTAGTGACTAAAGTAGAATTAATATTAAACATTATTAAATTTTGCCTTGTACAGTAGATCATTGTTTCTCTACTTCTACCAGAAATTACACACCAGCTGTTTGTTAGGGTCATACTTTCTGTGATATGGCCACTAATGATAGTGGGGTTCATTATTCTGCTTTAGGGACTAAAATATTAAGCCTTCTTTTCCCTGATGAGCTTGTGTCAGAAATCCTTTACATCGGTCCTGAAGTGTGCAATTTGGCAGAATGAGGCTTCATCCCATTCCTGTTACCTCAGACCTGCCTCAGCTGATCCAGGCACAGCTGTACAATATCCCCATCATCCCCTGTTCTGCAGTCACCATCTTCATCGTAGAGAATCTGGATCCACCTTACTTAAAGTAGCTTGTCGCTGTTTCAGGCGATATTCATGACAGCTGAATCTCATTCATTCCTTATCGGTTTTACCCAGCGCGACGGAAGTAACTGTAACAAGCTCCATCTTCGCCTTCCTTTTGTCAGCTCTGTGCATAGACTTATCTCCATTTTTGCTTGCATTGCTTTTCAGCTTATGTATTTCCTTTGTCTGATAATCCAGAATTTCTGGTGGATTTATAATTACAGTCTTATGTGAAATAACCTTAAATCCTTAAATCCTTGCTGAAATGTTGGTCAGCCAGCCTGGCTGAAAAACAAGGAAGGGGGGGAAACATGAAAATATATTATAATTCTGCATTTTAAAGCTTATTTTTGGTGACAGTTTGCAAAACTAGATACCGGTATTTGCTGTGCTCTCAATATAAACACAGATCTCGGAGCACAGGGAGGTGAGTTTCTAAGCCTGTTACACATCTGGCTTGTAGTGTAGTTCAGAATCACCTGTGTAGTTTGAAAGACAGAAAATGTAATGTTACCTGCTAAAGGAAACAAATGATGCCATTGCAGCCTTTCCCTTTCGTCCTCTCCAAAATGCCTGGAAGGTGGATAAGGACTGCTTATGTCTGAGCTTCCAAACTTGGTAGCCTGACAAAGGTGCTGCACCACCAGAACAAAAAGGAACTTCAATGACCTAAAAATCTCCTCCCTTCTCCAGATTGTCCTCCTTTGCCTGCATGTACGATTAGAAATTAGTTAATAAAGAAACTGATTAAAATTTGTGTAACAGTTCAGAGCTCTCTTCATCTGAAGGGCTGTTCAGGTGGCCAGCTTCAGCTTCTGCTTTGTTCACTTATTGCACAAGGAGGAAGAGAGATTCTGCTAGTAATGCACCTCCTGTAAGACTATTCCTGCAATGGATACTGCCAGCAACTATATAATGACATCTTTCAGAAAGTGGACTAAATGCCTGCTGTGCTTAGTATAATAAAATAATCCATTAATTTCCAGTTATACAAATTTAATTTACTGTAATGTGGGGGTTTTGTTACTTGAAATGCCATTAACATTGTCTTCACCTGAGAAGGATCAATCTTGGTTAAGCAGTTAGCAGTTACGATAAAATGAGAACTGGATTAATGGGTTTATACTAAGTTATTTAAGAGCCATTGGCAAAAAAATTACCTTTGGTTTGTGTGTATAATACAACATTTCTCCTTTGCCCCCATACTCCCTCAATACCTTTACAGTAACAGCAATAAACATTGTCTCAGTGGAACCTGACAAAAGAGAGCAGAGATTTCAAGTTGCCCGGACCTTGCAGAGGTGAGCTGTAGGGTTAGCTGCTTTCTTGTCTATTGTGGCCTAAAGAGTTCCCTTTTGGAAACAGTTTGTAAATATATGCTTTGCTTTCTTTTTAGGGATACAATCTGGCAAAATGACATAATTTAAGAAGCTGGTAAAAAAAAAGGAAGGATAAATATAATACAGATATATATAGCCATAGCCTGACAAATGCCAGATTAGAAGATGGTGTCACTTGTAACCCTCACTGATACCAAGTTTTGCATCTCCATGTGGCTAATGGAGTTATTATTTAATAGGCTGGTTTATTGTCTTTTTTTTTCCTTTCCATTCAAGTTGGTGAGAATATGTTTTGAAAGCTGTTGATGGTCAAATCTTCCGTATTACAAAGGCTTTATTTGCTCTCAGGTTTCATTCTTATCCTTTTACTTTGTAAGCTGCTGATTCAAAATCTCTCTCCTGGTGATTGCTGTAAAAGTCAAATGGCATCTTATACTGCTATCTGATAAGCAGTAGAGTGCAACTTTCCCACATTGATTGTGCTAACAGGATGTAGTTAATGCTTATACAGCACTTCAAAAATATAAAGTAGTATCTAGAAGTGTCCAGGTAACACTGACCTAGATAATTCGTCAAACCTAGAAAAAAGTTTAACTCATGGAAGGACATATTCCTTGTATAGATGTAATGTTTTGATGGACCTGATCCAGATATTCCTTTTTTCCCTGCAGATAACTACTTCATAATATTATAATTTTTTCATTACGACTTTGTAAAAGGAAAAAAAAATAGGTGTGTAAAACATACCTTGCCAGATCTATAAGTGGAAATCCATTCCTATATCTCAACTGCAGAAATTCTGACTGAGTGTTATTATAAGGATAAGTTAGTCAAATACAGAAATTCAGAGTTGATTATCAACAAACAGTGGGAATGGAAACAAATAAGTAACATGCCAATTCCTGCCTTTCACACAGTAGTTGAAGGACCTTACTCAGCCAATTCAGCCTGTGTTACAGGGTGGGCTGCTCCAGCTGGGAGCCAAGGCAGGCAGAGGCAGAGATGGATGCAGTCCCACAATACCCACGGAAGAAGAGCAGTGCACGTGTGATGTGTTTTCTCAGCCTGACATTACCTGATGTACTACAGCAGCCTGTAGATACAGTGACATTGGAAATACTGGACATTTTGTTTGAAATTCTGCTTTTCAATTTACATTGAAAAGGAACTTCTTGGGTAAATTATCAGGTTGTGTGCAGAAATACCTTAGTATTACACTAATATCTGCAAAGCCTTCATAAATGTTTCTTCTAGAATGTGGGCAAACAAGACACACAGCCTCTTAATGGCCATAAGGATATGCTGGGTAAAGGATATGCATGAGGACAGTCATCTATTGTTTTATCAAAGATGGTTTAAAAAGTAGGAAAGAATATATTTTCTCATAGTCTTAAGTATGCTTAAAGCCACTTAGGAACTTTCATTTTCCTGTCTTTTTTTGTGTTGCTTTTATTTCCCTGCTCCCTTATCCTCCGTGTTAGTTTATCCTTTCCTGCTGTCTTACCTACGTGTGCTTGCACAAGTATACTGCAAAAGACATGAGTGGACATACTCCCCTCCACACATATATCTGCACGTGTGTGTCTCCTTCAGAAATTTGGAGCTATCCTTGCTTGCTTTTAGCCTTTTCTCTCTTTCTGGACAGCTCAGATAACTTATTGGTCTGTTACTAGAGCTGTTACTTGTTCATTCTGTTTTGTGAACAATTTAGCTGTTGGATGAATTTATCCCTAAAGAAAAGCAACCATTACAGCCGACTCCTAACTTCAGTAAATCTTCAGGGTCTGTTGTTTGTTAACACAATCGATTTGCCTCTGAAGATATACTGCACTGCAGGTGGGTATTCCCTGAAGGAAGCCGCAGCCCATGTCGGAGCAGGGGAAAAGCATGAGGCGGAAGGAGCGTGAGAGATGAGCAGGTTTGGACTGACCACAACCCCCCACAACCCTCCTGTTGAGGAGGGTGAGTGAGAGAGCAGCCGGGTGGGGGGCTGGTCAAGGTCAAAGCACCACACCTTTCGATAAAGGATATTAATTAAAAGTGTCAGATACTTTACATCTTTATTATATGATTTAATTTTCACAAGATACTTCTCTGGACTGTTACTCCTACTGTGTACGATACTTGATGGATCAGTTTAACTGCTTCAACTTAAACACTAGACCTTTGTAAAGACAACAGATTAACCAATAGTCTCCTATTCTAACACATGCTGTCGATGTTAGAAGACATGAAAGAACAAAAGTAACAATTTAAAGTGTCTGAAGCAATGTCTTTTATTAGAGTCTTAACACCATCCTGATAGGACAGAGTAGCAAAGCGAGAGTTGTCTTGGGTGGGTAGGTAGATTGCTTTAGATCTGAATTTTCAGTGTTTGCTCTTACTTCTAATATAAAGCTATTAAGTTCCTCCAGAAACTAGAAAATATAGATCTGTACAATGTAGCTAAATGTAAATGAGGAAGAAAGCATGCCCATTCTTCCTGATTCTTCTTCAACAGATAAAAATTCAAAACACAATAGTCTAGATAAATGTTACTGCCAGCATCTTTGAGTGCTTGCCTTCATGGACTGCCTTTAGGATATCATACATTAATTACAATTGATTTGCATATCATTGACATCGCTAAGAAAAAAAGAGATAAAATGGTAAAGTGGGTCAAAGTCTAAATCACTCTACTGGAGTGTGAAATTAGCCAAGCCAGAGAAGAAAAAGCAAATTAAACTCTCCATAATAATAAAAACTTCAATAAACAAAGAAAATTTATTTGCTAGAATAGTTCCTGTATTAGAATAGTATCTTTACTTCCTCAGGAATTTAGGGTGACCATAAATTGGGTGGTTTTTTAATCTAACACCTAGAAAAGTGTTGTGTCCTGCTCAAAAATTACTAAAGTCCCGAATTTGAAGTTGAAAGAGTCATGATGTATCTTCCAATATGTCCTTTCTGAGGTCAGTTAGGTAAGTTCAGCGTAGGTGTACATTGTTATAGCTGTGTTTATACCACAACTATTTGGTATAAGGGGCAGAGGGATTCCTTGTGGGATAAGATGTTGGCCATCATGAGGCAGATACCAAGACATGGTTCTTAGTGAATGCATTTACTCTGCTAGATCTCATTACGGAGGAGACTTTGGGGAGAGAAAAAAATCAAACCCATTAAAAGAGTTGATTCTGATAATGTATTACTTTATGGGTGGCTCTGTTACGCCACTTTTGCTTCAAGATTTTTTTGAGTATGAGCTTTGTTTCATACTCTGTTTTTAGTGTAAAGAAAGGGAAGGACTCAGTACCTAACAATCACTACTTTTTTTTTTATATTGTCTTACATTTCTGTTTGTAAAATATGCTGAATCTGAACGAATAAAAAGATGATACTTAAGTAAGGCTTTGCTCCATTTAAGCCAAGCTTATAAGCTCTAAAAGCATTTGAATTTTTATGCTGCAGTTTATTGCAGTGTTGCCATTTGGGCTGTTAAAGTTATTTCAACATTTTCATTACCAAGCCTCTGTTATCTGAAATTGGCAACTCAACCAAAAAACCTCCACAAAAATACCCACTGTTTTGGACTGAAAAAAAAATTTATCTAATTTCACCCAGCAGCAATATTGTTATTTGATAAAATTAAGTCAAAATCTAAGTATTCAGAAGCTGTAAACACACAAAATTTAGTTATTTCTGAATTTCATGCCCCGTTTTTTCTGTAATGCAAATATCCATGAAATGAAGACCATTAAAGGAATGCACACAAACTGGTTCTTTTATATATTCCTGCCTATTGGGACCTACAGCTCACAACTGCAGAAAGTCATAGCAACACATCATTGAAGTTTTTGATAGATCACAACTTTGTATATGCGCTATTATTGTAGCAAGTTGAATACTAGGAGTACAATAACATCTACCTCATATGAAAGATAACTATGAAAAAAGGACAAAAATACATTATGATTAAAATAGCAGGGACGCAGCTTCACTACAGGTAGTGGATAGCATCACAGATAAATCATTAGTTTAACAAAGATTTTTTTAATGTGTGCATTAATAGGTTTATATCTTTCCTTCTTTTCCTTCTTTGCTTTTTTTTTTTTTCCACGTGTGCTATGTATTTTACATTGTTTTTTCTTCCAAGTAAAGTAGCAAGACTGTGCTGGTGGGAGACAGAGCTTTGGTATATATTGTTGTGATGATCCTTAGCCTCTTTTATATTTTACATTGTTTTTGTGTCCCATGGCCTTTTGGTCCTTTATTAGGAAATAAAGCATATAGAAAACCTAGCATCTTCCTTTTCATGTCCTTTGTGTAGAGGGTATACTATTAGATCAGCATGCCTAGCCAGATTCACAAGGTAACTTAAATATTTGATACTCAACAATCCTTAGTCTGTTTTCTGTATGCCTTCAAAATGGCTTTTTAGTATTTTATAATAATTTAAGATCTGTTCTGAAAGTTACAGTGATTATAATTGCTTATATATTTTAAGACAGATGTTCTCTGTGCTGCTTTCTAAAATCCTGATCCCTATGTTTGCACTCTGTCCACATTTTGTTTGCATAGTAGGACAAGACACAGGTAGGGATCATCCCTACACCAACCCTTGTCTTCATAGAAGGAAACATAGATGCATGAGCCAGAAAGTTGCTGCAAAGCACTCCAAAAAAGCCAGTCAACCAGAACAATCAGGAAACCGAGCAGTTGACCTGTCATATGTCAGTAGAGCAAATATTAGACTAAAAAAGGCTGAACTCAATGGTCTTCGTCCCTGAACTAGGAAAGAACATACTGTGTAAAACTCCCAGCTGACAGCATATCCATGGCAGTAGTTGAAAGGACTCCTTGGTGATCTGAGGTTGGTACTTTCTCTTAGATTCTGCTTTTTGTTTGGAAATGTGAAGTTCTTTGGCTTGTCCTGTCTTTGGTACAGTTCATGGTTTTACAATCTTTTCCTAAAGCAATTTAAGTTAAATGAAATAAAGCAATTACCTTAACATCAGAGCAAACAAGTTCTTCAGTTTATGAAGAAGATTTTTTTTTTTGCAAGCATTCAGGATATGTTATTAACTATATTATATCCTATGAGTTGTCAGGTTGTTGTATTTTTACAGATTTCATCCAGCATTTGAAGCAAAACAGAGAAATGTGAATTGGAATATTCTCTGTCATTTATAAACATATGATGAATGAGTTTGTAATTTTTTAAATAGTTTGGTTATAATAATAGCTGAATTCAAGTACGGAACCCATAAGATTCCAGCTGACTCACAAACAACAGTGGTTTTAGATCAGATCTAATGCTTTCATTGGACAAAATTAACTTCTTAAATCCAGTGTCTGTATTGTGTTTGCCTATGGTTTCATTCCTTTCAATGACCAGTTGCACAGTTATTCTAGTTTAAGGGATTTGTAATAAAATATACCACGTAATTCATTGCTGTCTCCAGATGCATCTGTTTGCATTAACTGTACTCTGAAAGACAGGGAATATGAGAGGCTGATAATCCATCTTTGTAACAAATACATACAGCAAGTGACTGGAGCTACGCCAATGTCTGGCTATGCAAACTGAAGTGGTGTTTAAAATGTATTTAGTACTCTTTTATTCCTAGCTGTTAAAGATTTGAACAAAATTCAGAGTATTTTTTAGTCTTTGGATGAATCTTTGGATTACTATAATAATAATTATAAAGAATTTTCTTCTTTTTTATTGGAATAACAAAACAATAGCTAAAACAATAAGAAGCTGTTTAAAAGAGATTAGAATTACTGAGATCTTACTGGATGACATCAGCACCCCAATCTATTTTCGTGAATACCTTGCTGCACCTGACCCTTGCAGTTCTACAATCAAATGTTAATTACAGCATTTCTCTGAATACTAACCTCAGTGAGGAATGAAGGGAAAAAGGTGCAGAAGGATCTCTATGTAGATTGTCTTGTATTTCTTCTTCTAATCAAATGGGAAATAACTTGAAATATATACCACTAGAAACTCTGTTTTCCCTTTCCTAGATCCATATTCCTGTGTTTCCATGAGAGGGAACAGAACTTCAAAAGAAGTTGTGCACAAAGGGAGATCAATCCATGGTCCTCACCATATGCAATTGCTTCTTTGCTGAGTTTCAGATCAGTTTGGTCACAGACAGGTAGTGAGACATTGCAAATACAATTTTTGAAATATTCTGTTTCCTGTCACTAAGTGAATTAAGGATGTCTCTTTACAGTGGAATTAGTATGAGTTGGACTGCTTCAGTGAGTGGTCTTGCTTTATTCCTTGAATAAAAATACACTCATTTTAATTGCTTGCATGGTAGTTTAATTTGTTTTCTTGAAAATATTCAAGCTGTTATGTAAATTATGTTGACTGTATTGCTGGGCTTCTGTTGAGACAATTTGAGAAGCCAATAGATGTTGTTTTGTATGTATTTGTGCACATATTTACAGTTACATATTAGCGTTTTACACTGAAACTCATCATTGCTCAGGGAAGTCTTTTTGATTGTCAAGGGGTTTGTCTGTTTGTTTGTTTGTTTCTGAATGTGTGGCTGATGGAGGTTGATGGTAAATGATGGAGTCATTTACCATGATGTGGCAGTCGGGTCAGACACTCTGCTCAGTAGCTAGCAAAAATGTTCAAGTTGTTTGTACAGGTATTGGTCCCCGTTGCATTGATGTGGAGTCCTGAGTTATTTCGTAAAAAGGGAACAGAGTACATTGCATTTAGTCTTTTATAAGAGTAAGCTCATTCTGTATCTTTTAATCTTTCTAAGCCAGAGTGTAAACAACAGATTTTCTCTGGGCATTTGCAGAGTCGTACGCACCAACAGAACCTCTGTGGCATTATCCCATTATTATCCCATGAAACGAGATCATGGGACTCTGGAGAATGCTTTGTTTTATTTTATTATCAGATGTCAGTTTGATTCTTTTTGTTGTTGTTGAAAAGTTTCTGAACAGTTCAAGTAACATTTTATCAGAGGACAGTATCAATGATTATTCCTATCCATAGACTGCACATTAAATCTGAGCAGAAGTCAGGCCATTTCTGTTGCACTGAAGAAAACATAATACTTTTGCCTAGCATTTTATTGTGTGTATTTTTTTCTCTGTGTTTATGTAAGAGGCATGCGTTAAATCCAACTACTGCTTTACAAGAAGACTAAAAGATTGAAAAAAAAAATCACAAGGAAGAAAAGTCCTTGATTTTTCTTTCTCTGACAGACAATTAAAAAGTCTTGTCCTTTGTCTTGAGGTAACTTCTGCTATTTATACTGCACATATCTAAAACATTTAATTACAGAATACATTAAATAGCCTACAAAAAACGAAAGTTGTGTACAATTAAAATTTTATTGGATTTTTCTCTGTATGTTGGCCTAACCTCTTGTAGGCTATTTAAATTCTCAAGGATATCTTTTTAGTAATAATTGATCGTACAATTCCTGTGAAATTCCAGCCTCTTAAGTAAATGTCCATGCAAGTCAAGAAGAGAGTTTACTACTGGGCAGATGGAAACTTGGCCAAAATACAAAACAACATTAGTGTAGAATTATATCAAGCTGCTGAAACTCAAAACAAGTACTATAAATCACCAGTATCAGTAGAAGCAACTACAATGACAATTGTGTGTTTAAGAAACAAACAATAATAATTTATATATCAGCTTCTTAATAATATGGATTACAAAAGAAACACAGCTAACAGCATTTTTAATGCCATTTCAATGTATTATCTATTGTCACATAATTATTATATCATTGGAAATTTTGCATTAATTTATATGGCGTGTATCAGTGAACCATACATTCTATGAAATCACTTTGGATCAATACAAAAGAATGACTTCTGTACAGAATGCTTCTGCATCTCATTTATGAAAACATATGAAAAAAGGTGCATAATATTTAATTGAGATAATTCAATCACATTTCATACCCCTTACATTTTTATTTTAAACATAGTTATTTTTTTCTCCTTTGGAGGAGAAAAAAAAGTGATCATTTCTAGTTTAATTTGGTTTTAACACCATAATATGTAATATTCACAATAGTTTCAAGCCTTAAAAACATTATTGTACATTCCTCATTCTGAATATGTCTGAACATTAAACTGAGAGTACTTTTAAGGGTTCTGATGGCAGTACAAAGCTAATGTAGATTTAGTAGGAAAAGTCTCCTAGGTATTAGGTTCTGCTGTGATACAACTTTACCTTTAATTAATCAATCAATCAGTCATTCTGTTAAGCAAAACCACTTGCTTAATACTGGATAAAAATATAAAAATTCACAGCGGATATTTAGAACATTTATATGTCACAGAACTTTAAGCCTTTTAAGAACAAAAATCAATTTTTATTAGAGTTTCCTTCTTTTGATGGCTCACTATAGAAAAAAGAGCTTAGGAAACCTTTTTGTTGAGCCCTGAATTCAGTCCAGTGGCAATTTTTGTACATTCCAGATCAAGCAAACAAAACCAGAAACCCCACTAAAGGGTCGTAAAAATGACTAAAGATAGCATCCCGCTGGAATGGTACTCTGAGGGGCACTGCAAGCGTCTGGGTACGGAAAGGCAGAGGGAGAGGTACAGAGTAGCGGGTTGATCACAGAAAATAAAAGCAAACTTCAACTGCTGAGGGATTGCTATTGTTTGGGCAGTTAACTGCTTTATAGAATCCCTCACTGCTTGCAAAGACCTTTTTTTGATCGTTCCTTTTAAAACTTTGATGAGAAGTGAGATGGACTTAAAGTCAATACTAACTTAGACTTTGTTCTCTCTGCTTGCTTTGTCTACCTTTCTCTTGAAGTTAGCAGGCTTGAAGTTAGTCCATGTCAAACTGACGTTCATGAAGTCCTGGTATAAAATTGTTATTATTTGCTATTGACAAATAACAGTGCCTTTTCACACGGTTACCATGGACAAAGATTGCTTTTTTTTTTTCTTCCCTATTTCTTTTCCCTAAGGATGATTTTTTCTGATTTAACTTAACTGCAGCTTGATGGCCATCTCTATGTGACAGGCTGAAAACCCCGTTTCTGCTTTCTTTTCACTTGTTAGATAATGTCACCCCGACAGATCACTGTCACCTTTGCTTGCTAACATAGTATGTGAGATCTGAAAGGAAATATATGTAAAATTCACAGTTAAGTGTTCATTTTAGCATTCTTCACACATATAATCCTATGCCATATATATATATATATATATTATTTTCTGTCACTGATCAGGAACTACTTTTGATAGTACCAAACAAGGAGAGGGAAGGTGTGCCCAAATCCAGAATTTTTGACTGTGTTTTTAAGTCTACAAATGATGACTAAAAAAAATAAATCAAGAAGCTTAGAATCACTATATGTGAAATCCATTTGTCCCATGGAAAATATTTTGTTGTTGTCTTTTTTTAGAAATAAACCAGAACATACATATTGCAGTCTTTTGAGGTTCTTTTTAGGAACCATTTTAGTTTTAGTTCTCTTTAGACCAAATGATTACTTCCAAATTCTTACTTTGCATTTAGTAACAACTGTTTTATTACAACATAATAGGACTGGCACCTTTTTGATTAGATTTTTTTCTGTGTGTCCATACCTTTTAAAATGTGCTATCATACCATTATTGTGTTTGGAAAGCTGTTGTGTAGTCACCAAGTCTGCCTGCCACTGAGTATCCACCTCCACCACAGTCATTTGTTTCCTTTGAAGCTATTATTTTGTTATTCCAAAAGAATAAAGAGAAAGAAAATGGCATGTAATGATTACCACAGTAATCCAAAGATTAATCCAAAGATTCAAAAATGCGCTCTACATTTTGATCCAAAGCTTTTTCAGCTATATTTTCATAAGACCCTAGCAGCCTAAGACTAAAAGTAAAAGAAAGCAAGAAATTATATGACTAAAAATGTGCTACTGATGTTATTCTGGTACTGTATCCAGATTTTTTTCTTGCTTATCCCTTAAACATGCTAGATTAAAAAAAAAATAAAAGTATCAAGCATGAGTGTTCCACTAGATATTCCATTTTTATAAACTCTCCAACAGACTATTGTGTACAATCTTATCTGCACATTGAGTAAAGTTTAGATGCAAAAGCATCTTGTTCTAATGCCGCAGCTGCTACTAAGAGTGGTGCAGGTCACCTGGCTATAACTTGGTCCACAGTAAGATGATGAGATCATTGCAGCCAGTTTATTGATTGGTAGTTTTCAGTGAAGCAAAGAGATAATTCATTATTGTCATTAATTATTGATGACTTTCAGGACTGTTAAATACTTGTCCTTGCTAATGTATCAGAATATAATAATGAAGTGGATTTAATACTCACTATGAGAATGTTTCTACAAAGCTCTGGAGGAAAATCTGCAGAAAGCGTGTCAGATTCAGTTCAGAGTGTTTCTGAGCTTTCCAGCCTTCTGGATGCACAGAAAGAAACACAGATGGTAACTGTGTTCACTTTGGTGTTGTGTTACTGCCTCCAGAAATGCCATGTGCCAACCATTGCTCCGTATCTGTTGACTTTATTAACTTTCAGAATGAGGAAATAAAAAAATCATTGTTAGCGCCATGACTTGAGTGGCACTACAAGTTTCAATCCTAAATGAAGACTGATGAAACTTCCTGACTGCCTCTGTTCCATATTCCAGACATTTAATCGGTCGCTGATAAGCATTTTGGAGAGGCTCAGTAAGCCACCCTGGTGATATGCATCACTGTGAAGGAAAAGTTTTCAAGGTATACAGAGAAGAAGAGCCAAATGTGAAAATGATGCAAGTGTGGTAAGATCATTCATCTTAGCATGTCTGCATTTGGATAGTCCTGTGTTGGCTCAGACTGGCTCAAAGTGAATAACAATGCACAAAAGTGTGGTGTATTTAAAGGCCTATAGGAATTGCTGTATTTTTGTTTCTATTTCCAATACGAGGCTAGTCATTCAAACAATACTCTTTACATTTACGGAAGCTTATTTTAAACTCAAGTCTTAAGACATTTCAGAATAGATTCATATAACCTAGTAACCACAGAAATAATATTGTCTTTAAATTCTGTCTTTCTTTCCCTCCAGACAGAGTGGGAAATCCAGTTGATAACTGTGTTATCAAACACCACCGTTTTCAACACAGACTTCACGTTCCCTATGAGACAGAAGTGAATCATGACTTCCCAGGGTACAAACTGAGAAACCTCTGCCTGCTTAGGAGTTTGGCTCTTTTTAATTCTTTTTTTTCCTCTGAGCCCATGATATAATAGAAGATGTGATATAAAAGATATATAGATGTAGTTTGTTTGTGCAGCTGAATTGGCTGGAACAATTCAGGCCTCTGACTGTTCTTTAATGAGATTTATGATGTTGAATGTGGTTCAAATAACTGAGGAAGACACATTATCATTCTGCATTTTTGTCCATATTAGAGTTGTTGCTTGAGCTAGCAGCTGGCAATACTGCTGTGCTAAAAGGCAATATCAGTCCCAATAGGCTAGACATTTTCACAATAAGCTCCTAAAGCCACCCTAAACGCATTATTTCTGTCATTTAATTCAGTTCAACTTTCCTGAATTAAATGACAGGAACGACAGAAAGCATGGGGGTTTTTATTAGGTCCATTTTTATTAGACCGCTAGTTACTAGTTTTCACTGAAAGCTATAGATACACTGGATGAAATAATGATTATTCTTACACCTACAGTAATCTTACAAGCACAGTGAAAGCAGGCAGAAAGAGACACTTCCTTGCTAATAACCTTCTCTGATAAATAACTGTGGACTTTTTTTTTCTTTCTTAATATCTCATCTGTATCTTTGTCATTCTAGATTACTTTTTTTTCCTGGCTATGTGGATATAGAAAAACAAATTTTCCTTCCACCATCAAAGGTAGTTGAGGATTGTTAAAAATTGTGCCAACCACTTCCTTAAATTTGCTACTTTCTTCAGTCATTTCTCTTGAGTCATGGTTTTCAGACCTCTGATCATGACTGTTGTCCTCTGCTATATTTTCTCAAGATATTCTACAGTTGTTTAGCTGTGGCTTTATGCTGGCTGAGCGGAGAACAACTGTTTCATGTGCATTTAGTATTCCTTTTTATATTTCCTGTATGACGTCTGCCTTTCCACTACAATGACTATTTTCTCCTGTTCTGTTTGTGATTGATGTATTTTAACTTTGACTGACAATACACCCACAAAGCCATTAAGAAGACCTTAGGAAAGGAAGCCCAAAGAAACCTGTAAAAATCTATGCCGTGTCCTAATTTTTTATTGTATTTAATTTTTGACCAAGGACACGTTCTAATGGACTCACACAACTATTCTTGTAACCCAAAGATCTCTTCCTAAAGGACTGGTTTCAGTTAGCTGCTCCCCATTCTGCACTCCTGATGTCAATTATTTCTGTTTAAGTATCTTTAAGGGTAAATCAAGGCTTATTTTCTGATTTGAGCTTGCAGCATTTCTCATACTCCTTGTCTTTCCTCAGTGACTGATGTAACTTGGATGTGCTCAAAACTACAAGTAAGAAGCACTTCTATTTTTTTTTGTGCACAGTGTCAAATGATGTTTCTTTTTGAATTAACCACTAATGGCACTTTTCTGTCTTTCATTTGTCACAAATCTTAGCAAAACACTTGCCACAAGTCTTGGCTCACCCTGCCCTCCATCAGCATTATTACGTTGACAGATGACTGACCGAACTTTGAGAAAAGTGGCAGAGGCTTGTTGAGTGTAATGTGTTGGAAGTGTGTGTAATTCCTGTAAATACCTTGGAAACCCTTTATAGAGTCTCTCTGTCTGCTGTTACTAGAAACTGCCAAGCAGTGATTCAGTAGCCATTAATAGCTCTTGCGTATTTGTGCAAAGTTAATGAACAGGAGTACTTGGAATCCAACTGCGCTAGTGTAATTTTCTGATATTCTCAATGCTGTGCTGACACCAAGAAACACCTTTGAGACAGCTGGTTACTTAAATCGCACAAAGCAGTGTTTGGAGGCTCATAGAATTTCTGGGGAGAAGAAAGGACATTTCTCAATTATCATACACATAAGTAGCTGATGGATAACAAGAGTGACTAGCAATAAAATCTAGTGTCTTTTCATTCTATTGTTTATTAAAAGTTGTTAATATTGAAGTAGCATCTAAAAGCTTTGGATGCCTTGTTGTCATCTCGAACAATAAATGTTATATTCACATTTATATTAAATTCCCACCATTATGGATTATGGGAGAGTGTCTGTAGTTTCAAAAAGCAAATATATTCCTCCCAAAATATAATTTCAATTTATTTGAAAAGAAAAATAATGCAGCTGTTTCACTAGCTTTCACAGGTAGTTGCTACATGTGAACAAATTCTGATGAGTCAAGAAGCCTTCTCTCCAGTATCTGTTGCTATTAGAACAGTTAATACTTTAGTGGTATCATTATGCAATGATTTTCTAATAGCTGCCTTTTAAACATTGGCAAAATAAAACTAGAAGATTGTCATTAATGATTCTTAAAGTGCTAAGAATATATGAATAAATGAGTTCTATTTGACTTTTTAAAGCTATATTTACTCCTAGGATATCAAACAGGCAAAGAAATGTTAAATTGGGAAACAAGAGCCAGTTCTATTTAATCCTAGGTTAACAGCATATTTATTGTTGATTAGTTAGCTGGTCAGTCAGTTATTTTTATTTTTTACAGCCTACTTCCAACCTTGGCCCTGTCATGTCACTGTTATAGTTTAGGTTTTTGAGATGTGTTTAGGTGATGTTTTTAAATTCTGACAGAAAATGCATTAATGTAAGAACTACCATAAACTGCGCATTTTGCAACTATCTTAGGCTTGGTATTGTCTGTAATTTCAGTGTTTTGGCTTTACTTGAGAAACATGATTTTTTTGTTGTTGTATTTTTCATTCTGATTAAGGCCCAAGTAGAGATGCGGATAAGGAATTCACTACTGCCCTGCTTCTGCTTTTTTACCAAGATGAATGGATGGTGAAGTCCCAGGTTCTGATTCATTCCACTCAGATTCTGGATCCAGTTCTGCTGTCAGAAGTCAACGCTGTCTTCTGCAGACCTCCTTCTAGGCCATGCGTGGTAACTGACAGTTAAGGACTGGGAAGAGCTTTACTCCACTTTCCTGTTTGCTGCTAGGACTCGAAGAGGGTTACTAGATTACTCCCATGCTGGAGCAGGAGTAGCATATGAACAACATTCGTTCCAAAGTGGACATTTTTTTTTATTACCCCAGTCTAAGTTAGCGTATGCAGAATTACAGAGCTCTCCTGAATAAATATTCACACCGAAGCATTTGACAAGGTACTGTGCGGCAAACTGTAGCCATCCTAACACGATAAAATGTGCGTTGATTTAATCTGCAATTGTCTAGAATAGAAATGTCACAGTACAATGGTCCCAATTTAATGTACTTTTACATGTACAGTACAGAGAGTCTCCACTCTGTCTCTGATACAGATAGAACAATTTCATGCCATACCCAGGAGTGCATGACTCACTGGTCTTAGCCAGTTCTTTTGCATCAGTTGGTGTGCCTGTTTAAAGTGAATAGTGCAATTGAGAGGGTGCTCTGTTAACTGAAATCCCACTGCTTTTCCTTTATGTCTCGTCCGTGCTGGGGCAAAAATATCTGACCTGACAGAGGAGAAAATGTACAGTTAAAGTGTTCGGTATTGTACGCTGCACAGAACCAGATGCATCCCTCTGGTCACGACACAGAGAAATGCAGTGTGAGGAAAAATTGCTTTGTCTGAGGAACAATTGTTTTGGATGTCTTTATATTTCCTAAACCGTCATTCGTAATGAATATGAATGCTACCATACTCTTCTATTCTGTAAAGCCAGAAACAGAAGCTGGTTCCTGCCTGTTTTACATAAAATAGATACTAGCTTACATTAACAATGCTTCACCCATGTAGATTCACTTGTGTTACAATTTCAGGTGAGGTATTTGAAGGCATTTGTGAAGTATTACTTGCTGTGTAACCACTCAAAGAAAACAAAAGATAGAAGTGTGACTCTCATTTCTTATTTCCGTGGTCCAAAGAATGAATAAAAGAATAGCTTGTGTGTGTGTGTGTGTTTAATAATTTATAATTATTTTAAATGAGTAAAAGAGCAAACCAGGTTACGTCTATAACTCCTCCCTGATTCCAAATCTCTTTGCTCCTGTGCTTTCTTTCCTCATTTGCTACCAAGGTAGTACTGGAGAAGTAACCACATTTATCCTTCTTACAATAAAAGTTAGAAGGATGCTATATAGGAGAGCAAATAGGTCAGATCTCTGACAGTCTGATTACTAATCAATGTAGTAAAAGTTTGAGGGAGTTTAATGAGTATTCTGTATTATTTTGTATGAGTGTGTTTAATGTGACTTTTACTAATCATGGTTTCTTCTGTAAGCTGTTAAAGTACAGGTCACCAGTGCTTGTCCTGATTTTGGCCGGGATGAAGTTAATTTTCCTCTCAGGAGCTGGTGTGTTTTGGATTTCGTATGTGATGAATGTTGATAAACACCCTGATGATATGAGTTGTTGTGAATGAGACCGAGGACACTGTTGTGCTTTCCAGATCTCGCTAATGTGCAGATGCAGGAAGCTGGGAGGAATACAGACAGAGTAATTGACCCAAACTGGCCAAAGAGAGTATTCCATGCCATAAATGTCACACACAGTATATAAGTGGGGGATTGGCCGGGGAGGCATGGCTCCCTCTCGCTTCTTTGCTCGCTCCTCGGTTTCGTTTCCATGATCACTGCTTGGGACGAGCTGTATCGGTCATTGGGATGTTGAGTGGTGAGGAATTGTGCATTGTTCATTTTGTATATATTAATATCCTTATATTCTGTTCTTATTGTAATTTTCCTTTGTTATTCTAGTAAACTGTCTTCATTTCAGCCCGCGAGTTTTCCTTTCTTCCCAGTTTCCCTCCCCTGTCCCACTGGGGAGGTGGAGGGTGAGTGAGAACATTCAACATTCTTCAAATTCTAGACCAATGAACTACTGTTAAGTAAGAAAAAAAATATGCTACTGTAGTCCGTCTACAGGTAAAAATGAGAAACATAAATACCAAATAAAGAGCAGGTGAGAGAGGTAAAATTATGCAAGATGAAGACAGGGAGAGAAGAAAAAAGGAAGATCTTACTAGAAATTCATCTGGCTTTAAAACATGAATGTTAAATAAAAGAAAACTAATTGATCTTCCATTCCAGAAATACTATTTTTCAACACATCTGTGGTTGTGTTTTGAAAATACGCAGTATGTTAGAGACTAGAATGATTCTGCATAGGTACTGCTGCTGTTTTGATGATCTATTAAAGATGACAGGGAAAGTAAAAACTTATTCTCTTGTTTCATCTGCAATGTGTAGCTATGCTAATTCTACTGTTACCTAACGCACTGCTACAATTCCCTCCTGCAGCAGATCTCCTTTTGACGCAGAGGAAAGGAGGAGCTCCTGGCTGCAGGGCACCACTGGAGGCAATGCTGGGGACAGCGAGTCCAGATGGCAGAGCGCAGCTGTGTCTGGTTGCTCATGTGGGAGCTGGCATTCTTATACTTCTGCCAGCCAGGAGTTTATAACATTGAGGTAATTGTGTTCTATATTTTCAAGTGTACTACAGCACTTTTAGGCTACTGAGTGGTGCAAAATGGCAACAGGATGACTTTAGAATCTGTCGCTTTCTACAAGGACAGAAATACCAGTTTAAAGTGATAATTCAGAACAAAACCCCCAAGTCTACTTTCAGATTTTAGGGTAAATTTCCTTGGTTGGTCGCATTGGAAAAGGAAAAAAAAAAAAAAAAGGAAAGTAACCACAATATAAATACAATATAAATATTTTGCTTTTGTAATGATAAGGAAAAATGCAATAACAATTCAGTTATCAATAGTAATGTAAAATATAAATGGATACATATCTATAAACTTGGTATAGTGAAATAAAAGTGTATCAGAAGTAAAAATATGTGCTTCAAAATATGCAAGTCTTGTCTCTTACATTGGACCTTTCTTGACAGGGCGCTAGATAGAAGATATAGATAAAGCTGCACTTGCATTTCAGAATAAACTGCAGAAGTACATCTGAGCAAGTCACTATACCTTATAGTGTCCAAAGAGGAGTCCTAGAAGGTCTGAAATAGTAATTCACCAATACACAGCTGTTGTTTAATCCGCTTCTTGGATTGGCCTCTGCACAGAAGAATACAAGTTACTGTGGACAACAGAGGTGGAAAAGGTAGAGTGATACAAGTTCTCTTAATGCAAAGGAGAATGAATACATCAGTGAATTGTTTCAAAAGGCTTCCACAATGCTGTCTGATGGAACAAAAATATGGCGAACGAGGTTCCCCACTGATAAATTTGAGGTATTTGTTGAATAACAGCTCTAGCTATGCACACGGTAGGTTCTAGTGTTAGCACTCAGGAAAGTACTCTTGAAATCACTGGGAATAATTATATGAAAATGTCAGCTCTAGTGCTTAGTGGTGGTTCAGAAAGCAAGTAAGTATTATGTTTAAAATTGGGAAAAGCATAGAGAACAAGACAGAAGATAGCACTATACCACTGTGTAAAACCACAGGGGCATAGAAGAACTAAAAATAATGAATGTAGAAGAGGAACAAATATGACTGCAAGTATAAAATTTAATGTATTTCATTCTGTAAATGGATACATTACATAAACTGCAGTTCTTCTGCTTAGAAAAGATATCAAGAAGATTATGATGAAGACGTTAAAAAAACCTCAAATCTGAAACAGGTGGTGAATAGGGACCCATTTTTCAGAATTTTTTATAATGTAAGAAATAGGGAGCATCCAATGAAATTACAGCATACAAGTTCTAGAACCAATAAAAACAAAATAATATGTGAATACATTTTGTATTTCATTATCATATGGTCCTTGGATATCAACAATGGACCTAGAAAAATACAACAATTAGAGAAATTTGTAGAAGAAATGTTCAGTGAAGATTCTTTAACAGAAAAATATGAGTATGATTCTGGGTCAATGACTCTTTTATTCAGCAATTTGCAGAAAATTGAAAAAAAACCTTCCAGAAAATATTTAGTTTGTGATGGTTTTTCACGCTTATCTCGCTCCATCCATTCTGCTTGAGGAAGACTGAAACTAAGTCAACTTAATTTGACTGTGAAAACATTACTTGAATAAACAGTAAATTCTTAGATTTATATCTAGGATTTTTTTTCCCTTTCGCCAATAGTCAGGTTTTGAGTATAACATTTTCCAACTTTATATTTTTTCAAGTGTACATAATGGATGAAAGGACCATTACAGAAGACCCGTACCATGTAAGTCCTCAAAACGGAGCGAACATATCAAAATGTTAATTATAAAGGCTTGGCAGTGACCCAAACTGTCGCACTGTTGGAAAAAAACTATACATTACAAAGATGAGCAAAATATGCAGAATTTTATATCATTCTGTTAATTTCATATGCAGAAGCAGCAGCATGGACAAGATATTAAGGGCACAGGAGCATCCTATGGATATCATTGGATCATCAAATTCCTTCATAAATCAGTGAGCTGACATTCATTTTCTCCTCCTCAGGTCAGTGAGGAAACATGATCTTTTATATCACTACTTTTATCACCTCTCATCTTCAGCACCGGTGTTGTTTATACCCTTTTCTTCTTTGTGCTGAAGCAGTCAAGCTGTATTACACTGATGAGTCAGAATAATCAATTAAACCTTAGGCAGATCTTTCTAGATTATTACTTTGGGTACCAAACCTGCAGACTGTAATGTCTGACCTATTCTGTCAGCAATTTAGATATCCTGAGCAACTGTGCTGTAGGCGAGAGATATTTTAGTTTCTGAAGCAAACACAGTACAATTAAACTACCAGGAGCAGCAGCTTTCATTTTTCCAGTGAGTTGCTTTCACTCCTCAACTTGTTTCAATCCTACTGCTCTAAATCAGCGTTCAGTGCAAGCAATCACAGACAGCTACTGTTTGCATGCACCAGGACTTCTGCAATATTCTTCCTGGAGTGGAATTTTACACGTGCTTTGAAATAATAATGCAAAAGTGTCATTGCTATTCACTAGAGTCACTTCATCCTACCCTGTACTAAGTTGTGGGATTTTATTTTCTTCGGGTTTTCTCCCCTGCAGGACAAGTCGCTCAGAAAATCAACCGTCCTACCTGACACACTGTGATCTGCAAAGTCTGTCCTATTTTCTGTGACTGGAATATCTGACCTAAAAGATATTGCTGGGAATTGCACGACAGTCACTTCGTTGAAATAGGACCTCCAGGCTAGCCTCTTAAAATACCAAAAACAGTGTGCTATCTGCCATAAAGCCTTTTCTTTTGTTCTTGCTTTTATCTTGTTCTCCTTATACTCTTTTTTTTTAACCCCCCACTGTCCTTTAATGGCAGTAATATAAACTTAGACTCCTCCTAGTAACTTCCAGAGAGGTTCTGATGTGGCAGAAACAGATCTGTTCTATAAGAGTTTGTGACTAATGTAGAAAAGGTTATTTGGTAGTTTATTGTATAATTACATTGATTTAATCTAATGGGGGATTTATGGAGAACAAAGTGAGAAAAGAACAGGACTACAAATAATATACCATCTGCCGACACTTAAGGGTTATTGACAAAAGACAATATCATCAGGAAAGCCTGGATCACAAAAGAGCAGAGGAGATAACAACTCAAGTAGAGACTTGCTTGGTGATCTCAAGGCTTCCTTGACATTTTCTTTACTTGCAACCCTTAAGTAAAATAACTGCATACTCTAGAACTCTCTCTGTCAAAATCTGGTGTCCCCACTGTTAAATAGTGCATTTATTTAATGGTTGCCTTTATATTCCACTGGAGATAAACATCCAGGGGAAAGAATCTGAGTTCTCAGCTCTGTTCAAACTGAATTTTTAATTGCGTGCTTATCTAGGCCTGGTTTAAATGTGAGAATGTTCACAATTTATTTCCTCCTTGTGTTGTCATTTAATATCAGTCAGCAATTGAGTACTACGCAGCCGCTCGCTCACGCTCGCCCTCCCCAGCATGATGGGAGAGAGAATCAGGAAGAGAGGAAAACTTGTGGGTTGAGATGAAGACAGTTTACTAGGATAGTAAACTACAGTGACAATAATAACAAAATATAGGGATAATAAGAGATATAAAATGAACAATGCACAATTTCTCACCACCCAACCACCCAATGACTGTTACAGCCTATCCCGAGCAGCGATCACAGAAACGATGGGGGATTAATGTGGTTTTTAGACACTTCTAGACATTATGTTATACTCTTAATAACTATAGTAATATTTTAATGAGATTATCAGCGATATGATTTCTTCCAGCCTTCTAATAAGCTACAGTTCATTTATTCAGCTATTTAGCTTTATTACTGTGTAACTGTTTTCTTTTTCTACTGTTTAACTACTTTTTTGGGGGGCACAAGTGATTTTTCAAGATACATTTTTTAGATAATTTAGATACTTTTTTATTTATTCAAGGGATTTGAAAATACTTTAAGCTGAAGTTTGCCATAAGTAAATACTCACTCCTAGCCCATGTGAATGAGTGGTTTCATAGAGTATGCCCGGAGCAGACTGACATTTCATGAATTATGATTGTCTATTTTATTTCAGCATTTTTATGCTACTGACATATGTCAAATAAAATCAGAGGGTCTTCTATCTTTACAGCTATTCTTGGCAAAAAAAAACCAAACCCTACCTCCCACATTTCTTATTTACAGTTCTCCATCTTCAGATTTTGTAGACACATTCTACACTTTTTCCAACACTATAAGACTTTATCTTTGTTTACATTCTAGTATTTTTAGGAGTGCAGTGCTCCAAGTACAGTGTCATATAATAACTGGGCTACCCCTTCATTTTACATGGTTGTCAAGAATAATTGTATCAGCTATCTAAACATAGAAACCTACGAGAGTATCCAGGAAAAGTAGGACTCAATCCTCAAGAGCAGCATTTCGAAGTCTTACACCTTGACTTTCACAGTAGAGATGAACTGCTGATTGACTGCATGGAAAGAAATAGGAATTACCCTTTAATAATGGACACGTGGGTTTGAGCTCTTTTGAGTAGCAATGGCCTAATATTCCAAAGGAGCACAAAAAAAAAGAACAGTATTGCCTCAGATTCACTAAGGATGAGCACAATATAAATGTTTATGTTCCTTTGGCAAAGCAATCTGTAAATTATGGAGACCAAGCTGAATTTCCTTTCTAATTAGCTCTCCTATGTGACAATTCATCTAAGCATCAATATAAAGGCTGTGCAACCAAAGAGGATGAAGAAGTTTGGGGTGAGGAGAGGAGGAAACTTAGTCCTGAGGCAGCAAAGTCATGAACCAAGGCTGGTCCAATCCTGCTGTAAACTGGAGCTATAGATGGGCTTGTGTCCTGCCAGCCCCAGGCAAGCCTCACAGGCAGCCACACTCAGCGTGCTGAAGTCTCTGGACTGGAAAAGAAACCCTTCTCTGTCTTCCTTTGGGCAGGCAGGAACGCCCTTTGGTGATCACATTAACCTAGCAGTAGTCCTATTGGCTTTTTTAATGTGTAACTAATGTTTCTTTCTGCATGGGAAAAAAATACTGTTTAAGTCAATTTCTGCGGACTTTATTTTGTGAGCCAATACCCGAGGCATAGCTGTGTTACACAGCAGTGTCAATCTCTTTCCTGTCAAAGGACCTGCCAGGAAGATCTACTATGTCCTGGAGGAATTGAATTTGTTCTGCATAGTTGTCTACAATAATACAATTCCTTAAATGCTTCCTTGTCACCCTCGGAAAAAGGCTAGGCATGTGTAAAGCCATTTACTCAGCCTCCTTCAGGACATGATCTTTCTGAGACCCATGCAGGCATGGGCAAAGAGCAGGTTGTGAGTCAGGTCAATTTTCCTATTGAGCTTCCATCCTTCTTTTGCTATCCTGCATGCTATAGGATATCATAGTCACATCGCAGCTGCCATTTTTTTCTGAAACAGTAACATCTTGATTCATCAGTCCTGCATTTTCAGTCCATTACAAAACCAGTTGACTCATATGTTGCATGCAGAAGAAAAAGGCAAAATGGTAACCTGAATCCGGTATTTTCCATCTCAAATACACCACTTACTCTATTGGGTTTAATTTTAGTAGGGAAATCTTGCCTAAAACTTCAGAGAGAACATCCAGGTCTCATTATTTTTGCCAACTGAAGCAATGATTTTTTGTCTCTGCAATAATAAGGAAATTATGACAAACTAGTTATTAACTTTAAAAATCTGCAGAAAAGCATCTTTTGAATGAATTGAGAATGTTTGTGTAGATTTTTCCTTGTTAGAAAATGTACATGTACAGCAAATGAAAGTGATAAGATTGCAGCTGTCACTTTTTTGAGGGAGCTATGTGTTGTTTGTAGTGGTCTGTGCCCAAGGTATTGCTGATGGCATGGACGAGAGTCACAATTTTTCACTTTTCTTTACAGATATGTGATCTACCAACCCTGTTCTGTTTTGTATTATAATGATTCTGGAAAAGGCTATCTTGTGGGGTGTCCCTTTTAGGAAACATTGCATCAACATGGGATTAATTTTGGTGGTCAAACAGCAGGAACAATATGGTTATTAAGAGTGAAAAAATACAGAGTCTTAATTACCAGATAAAACTTTCTTTTGCTGGCTTCATTTCCTAGTGCACAAGTTCTTCCTGCCTGTTTCACTGCAAAAGAAAAGTGCTGATGTAAATTAACAATATATTATATTCACATTATCATTCTAGAATTAACTGTACATAGAGCTTTTAAAAAATCATTCAACTTTTAGTGTAAGTACACATCTGCTGAAATAATTTCACAACAATACCGAGCAGAACATGCTAGTGTTGAGGGCCTTTTGAAATTATATGCCTAGCAGTGTAATTAATTATAATTGGCTTCTCTGGTCCACAGTTCTTGACGTATTTAGGTACAACTGTGTGTAAAGTGATACTCCCACTTAATCAGCTATTTCTTCTTATTGCTTCTTTTTTTCCTTCCTTTGTGGAGGATAGAGAGGGGAGGAGTGTTACTCTTATAGCCAGTACAGTTTTTCTTCCTCTCCTCCTCCTTTTCTAGCTGCTTCTGAGCTGCTGTACGGGACTTTCAAGAAATATCTCCTTAGTCATCTTCCTTCCTTCCTTCTTTCCTTCCTTTCTGAATAAGTAAATTTTGCTACCGTAAATGTGTTCCTCCCAATTTTTTTGGCAACATACTCTGCCTGATAAATACCACTTTTGGCCAAAGTTTGTAATGCAATTATTCTCACTTGCATTAAGATAATGTTGCTTATATGATACCCCTGTTCAAGCCAAGTGTTTTTCTCTATCCGTCCAAACTTTGCAGAGCTATTTTCCAGGCACAGCAGAGATACATTACACACTATTTTTTTTTTTTCCTTTTTTTATTTTGGAGGACAAAAGTTTTAAATTAACCACCAAACAGAAAAGCCCATAGGAGGTAGGCATATATTACTAATCTAGTGGTTTCTAAGGATTGCATTTTGTAGGCAATTTGTTGAGAGGCCTTTGAGAATTTTGTTATTTATAAGAATGTTACAATTCATTTATATTTTATGCAGACATAAAAAATCTTTTTCCCAATTGCTGGAAAGGAAAAAATAAAAACCAAACAACTCACCCACTCCCACTCCTCTAGGTAACTTGTGGTAATAGTATCTTGTGCATTCCCTTATTTTAGTAGAAATGGATTGAAAACTGTTTGTTTTGCAACTTTAGAGATTTTATTCTAACACTACTGAATTTACAAAGACCATAGTATTTTATTCATTTTTGTGACAGAGAGGGTTTCTTTCATTGCTGTATGTTGGGTTTGGTTTAGCTGGAGCCTTCTCTTCTCCAGACTAAACAACTCCAACTCTCTCAGCCTTTCTTCATAGGAGAGATGTTCCAGCCCTCTAACCTGCAACAGGTCTATGTCTGTCTTGTCCTGAGGATTCCAGAGCTGGACGCAGTACTCCAAGTGGGGTCTTACGAGAGCAGAGTAAAGGGGGAGAATCACCTCCCTCAACCTGCTGGACACGCTTCTTTTGATGCAGTCTAGGAAATGGCTTTCTGGACTGCAAGCACACATTGCCAACTCTTATCAATGTGCCATCCGTCAGTGCCACCACATCCTTCTCCACAGGGCTGTTCTCAGTCCATTCATCTGCCAATCTGTACTGACATTGGGCCCCTCGCCAGGTTCAGGACCTTGTACTTGGCTTGTTGAACTTTATGAGGTTTTCATGGACCCACTCTTCTAGCCTGTCCAGGTCCTTCTGGATGACATCCCTTCCCTCAAGTGTATCGTCTGCACCATGCAGCTTTATGTCATCTGCAAAGGGTGCGCTCAATACCACTATGTCATTAATAAAGATATTAAATAGTATTCATCCCAGAATGGACCCTTGAGGGATACCACTTGTTACAGTTTTCCACTTGGACATTGAGCTGTAAGTCTCTGGATGCAGCCATTCAGCCAATTCCTTATCTATCTAACAGCCCATCCATCAAATCCATATCTCACCAGTTTTGAGATAAGAACAATGTGGGGGACCATATCAAAGGTCTTACAAAAGTCCAGGTAAATAACATCTGTTGCTTTTCCCTTGTCCACTGATGCAACCATTCCATTGTCCAAGGCCACTAGGCCTTACTGGACACTGACGTGAGGCTGACTGGTTGGTACTTCTCAAGGTCCTGCTTTTTACCCTTTTTAAAATGGGTATGATATTCCCTTTTCTCTAGTCTTTGGGGACCTTGCCAGTTGGAAGGCGACACAGCCAGGATGGCTGACCTGAACTGATCAAACAATACTCCGTACCACATGACATCGTGCTCAGTAACAAAAGCTCAGGAAAAGGAGGAAAAAGGGAGTCGTTCTGTGTTTGTCTTCTCAAGCAACTGTTAAGTGTGCTGAGGTCCTGCTTTTCACAAAGTAGCTGGACATTTGCCTCTCAATGGGAAGAAGTTTATAAGTTCTTTTTGTTTTGCTTGCACAAGCAACTTTTGCTTTCTCTTTTAAACTGTGCTCTTGATCCATCAGTCTTGCTTTCCATTTTTTTCCCCATCCTATGGGAAAGGGGAGTGAGCAAGAAACAGGGTGAGTGTTTAGCTGCTAGTCAGCCTCAATCCACCACAGATGGAGATCAGAAAACAGAAAAAAAAAAAGTTACATCTTAAAGAAATTAAGCCTAATATAGGCTGTTTTAATGTACGCAACCTATAAAAAACTCGCTTTGAGATTTTCAGCTTGAAATAGCGAACAAAGCACAAATTGCTACCACTTCAGCTTCAGGATTAATCTCCAAAGCAGTGACTAACCACTCTCTCCAAGGACTGAGTCTGCAGATTGGTAGAAATAAAATCTGAGCTCTGCATGTCTCGGTTTCCTTAATGTATGTCCTGCTCCGCTCCCAAATGACAGCGAACAGGACATAGAAAAGGCACCTTCAAAACTGTTTGACTAATATTGCATAAACACATTGTTTGTTTTTTTTCCCTTCCTTTCTGTAATTTCTTTGATTAGTGGGCATTTTCAAGCTATTCTTGGGAAAATGAACAAATATTTATTTCCTGAACTTCTGTATTAAAATGAATAATTCTATCCCTCACATGCTGTAGCCTGACCTCACTAAGAAAGATTTTTTTTTCTTCACTAAGCATTTATCACTTCAGAAAGCTCTACAAAATTCTCCATTTAAATGACAGAACAAAGAATCACTTTGTAGATCTTCATGATGCAAGCTATCAAGTAGTTTCTGTATGAAATATTATTCTTCCTCTAAATGGCAAAGGATTACCTTGAGTGCAAGGTAAGCAACAGTGACAAATCCAGGGATATATTTTTTTTTCCTAGAACTTGTAAAAATACACAAGTTATTAGCACCTTTGAGGATTATCAGCACGCTAAAATAGAAATTGTATGGTCCCATAATTCCAGCTGCAAGCTACCAGAAATTTTACAAGGGTGAGCAGAGTGTGGTAGTTTAACCCCAGTCAGCAATCGAGTACCACGTAGCTGCTCACTCCCTCTCTCTAGGGGACGGGGGAGAGAATCGTGAAGAAAAGAAAACTTTTGAGTTGAGATAAAGACAGTTTACTAGGATACCAAACAAAAATATATTTTTTATATACATATATATATAATGATAATAATAATAGCAATAATGAAATATACAAACCAAATTGTGCACCATTTCTCACCACCCGGCAATCCAATGACTGACACAGCCCATCCTGAGCAGCAATCATGGAACAAAAAACTGAAAATGATCCCAGAATGATTCCAAGCAGTGAGAAAAAAAGCCAGCAAGCTCACCAGCCAACCCCCACTTAGCGTGACATTTATAGCATGGAGTACTTTCTTTGGCCAGTTTGGGTGTAGACTGGCTGTACCCCTCCCAGCTTCTTGCTGGGACATTAGCAGAACCTAGGAAGCTGGAAGAAGTCCTTGGTCTCTTTAGCAACAACTGATAACATCAGTGTATTATCAACGTTCTTCACATATCAAATCCCATACTAAATCCAAAACACAGCAGCTACTGGGAAGAAAATTACCTCCATCCCAGCTGAAACCAGGACACAGAGCTAATGCAGGTCTTGACATTCAGTCTCAGCAAAGACTTGGTTGGAGTTTAGTTAGCCTGCTTGCCATGTAGGTCAAATATTCTGCAATGATTTCTCTTTTTTACTGTTTTGTCATATAAGAGATTAAATTTACCTTAGGGACATGAAACTAAATCCCAGCATGGTTGATCTGCTGTGACATGGTGGCACAGTTGCCAAATGGGGGTTAAAAAAAAGTCTCCTTCTGTGTCAGTTTGAACACAGCAATAGGTATCACAGTTCCAAACAATCCAATTTTCTCAGCTGATGCGTCATTCCTCAGCAAGATGAGTGAGATACGAGCTGTGTTCATGCAAAACATTGCACTGACTTTTCTTCTGGCTTTGAAGATGGACTTCTTTTATCTTCTTTTTTAAAAGCACTCCAGAGCATTTCAAGAACATTGACAGCATCTTTCAGCCCTGTCAATTCTGTACATACGTGTTTAAGGTAAACGTACTGTTGGACAGTGCTTGTAAAGATGGTAAGTTGCTGAATTTTAACATTGTCTTTGACAATAAATCTTGCACCTGGCAAATTGAAAGGGGCTGTTAAATTCTATGAAAATATTTAAAACTATAGAATTATTATGATTTATAATAATAAAGATATCATTATTGTAGTCATAATTGTTGTTTTCAAAATCTTGTCCAATTTCTGTAATTGAGTGACATCTGTTAAATTTGATAGCATGTCTTTCTAATTCCATTAAAGGACTTTAAGCCCAACTGGGCTTTTCCTTTTTTTAAAATCAGACAAAACGCTCTTTTAAGTCTGAATAAAGGAGATTCAAGTTTCCTGCAGATCTACATCACCTCTGGCAGAGACCTGCTACCTGCTTGATCCCCATTAGTACGACTCAGTGTACCATATGGATTCAGGTCACACTGGCACAGCAGCAAAACATCAATCATGTATTTCCACTCTGTGCTTTCTTGATACCCTCAGAAATGTTAGATGCAGACCCTGTACTTCCAATGAATATGCAAACCAGAACTTTCTGAAATTACTTGCCACAAGGAAAGAACAAAATCAGGTCTCATTGTCAAAGTCCTTTACTTCTGTTCACTGGTGGAATTCCTGCTATTCCAGAAGTTAAGTATGTGTGTGCCTAATGGAGACAGGAAAGCAAGACAGTTTTATAAATTAGCTGTTGGGAAACAAGAATTCATCAGGAAATAAAATGCAAGTTAATTTGATCTGAGCAATAATAAAAATCATTATATTGAGAGGTCTCTTGATGAGACTTTACAGTAGACTAGAAGTCACACTGGCTTGCTGTAAGCATTAATACAATCAATGACCATTTCTCATTACTATATATCCATCACACCATTGTTACTTTTCAACTTAAACCATGTTTATATAGGAATAATTTATCTTCTAGCTTTGCAGTTCAGTTGAAGTAAGTTACACAGTACATAGCTCACCTATGCAGGAAAGAACTGAAAATCCCCTAAAAAGATTTCCAGTGTGGAATATGTAACATTATTTCAGGATTTGGCCTCTGCATTAACAATATCTGGATCAGAAGAATGGAAGATACACAGCTTTATAGCGGTGAATTCATAAGCCAGCTGCAGCTCCAGTGCTTGCACAGACTGCGTAGTGGCTACCGCGCTGCAAAAGTATCGAAGAAAAACATCTTTGTATTTATAACTAGAAAGACTTCAGGCAAAGAACTGAGTATGTTGCTATACTGAAGCAGAGAGGTAGCATGTTTTGTTTATTAATTGTGTCCTTATTTTCCTTTCATTTATTTATTATATATTTGTTCAAACAAGTCTGTATGTTCAGTGTTAGAAGTGTTTTCTGTACATTCCTTCGACTCAAAGTGGAGTTTTCTTTCCAAGTTCTTATAGCACACTTGAATTTCCTTGAATATTTTTCACCCAATATTATCTGAACAATCTGAATTAGAGCTCTGATGCTTTTCCACTCTTGTGGTTTGAATAAATATTTGGGATTAAAAAAAAATAAATTTAAGGTACAGTGTAGAATATATTAAACCAAACTATACTGTTTTGCAAAATTTGGCTACTACAGGGTAAAAGAAGTCATTCCACATTAACTCGCAAAATTGTCATTTTGAAGGAATTGTTTTTCTGCAGCAAAATTACAGTTCTGTTGACATTGATTGAGCTCAGAAAACTTTTGATGCATTTGAAAATCTCATTTAAACTGAAATTATAATGACCAGACTTTCAGACATGAATCTACATTCTGTAAAGGATAGAGTTAAGTATGATATTTGCTTCATGAATTTGTTGTTACAACTGTGATATGAGTGTGAATTGCAGCATGCTAAAATAAAATGGCTACATGAACTTTGTCATTCCGTCTTACTGGTCATGGCTATTCCATGGCTAAATGGGCCCATACTTTACAAAGTTCACAGATTTTTTTTTAGAGAGGACAAATAAAAAAAATGAAAGGCGCAAAAATGAAAGGCAGCTTTGACAATAATGTATGTGCATGCAAAAGAGGTAGCTCCTATTGAAAGAATATCTGTCAGGACTCTGCGAATTGCACCCGCTGCTGAGAATGGGAGGACACATGGTAAATCAAAATGAGGATGATCTGGAGGGGAAGAGAATCACTTCTGCTGAAACTGACGTGGAACAGATAATATGGTTATTGGGAAACCAAGCCAAAGAATGAGAAACATGAACTAAAATTACTGATGTATGAACGTCAGGAAAAACAGATTCTACTAATTGTAACAATTTGTAATCAGTTTTTACTGGAATCACACTCGACACAGTGATTGAGTTATTTTGAAAATACTGAAGGACTTGCTATGTATTTTTAACATGTTTATACCTTGGCACTGTTGTAAAAACTCTATGTAAGAGAACAGTGTAAAGTGAAATTTACCATTTGCTTTGACACCGTAGTGACTTTTTTTTTGTAGCCTTACTTCCTTCCCTTGTCTAAAACAGATCCCTTACCTTCCTTTTAATTTTCTCACTTTATCTGTATGTTAAGTTTTAAAAGGGATAGAGAGACACAGTTTAAAGTAGAACTGGTGTTAAACTATTGCCAAAGGAAATTTTTTTAGCAAAGCAAGTTTACTTTTAAAACATTTTATTATTATTTATAAATGGACATATATATCAAACATCCCATGATTTCCCTGAATCAAAGGCAGGATTTTCATAGAAACACTACTACACCGAAGTGAATTGCTGCAGGACTCTGATATCTTCTGATCTGAGACTCTGGAGTAGTCATGGTGGTAAGCTTTCTAGGCCTGTGGTCATGAACAAAGTACTGAAGTTTCGAAGCTCTGGAAATGTCAAGGTTTTGCAGTGTTCACTGTAGAGTTGGTCTGAAATTAGGAAGTCTTTAGCCTTGTCAGGACAGAGGAATCAGTAAATCTTAAAATCCTCAGAGGCAGTCTCCATGAGCAGCAGTGACTTGAGAAGAAAGTGATTAAGATTAAACCAACAAGAATACCCGTTTCCCCCGGATTTCTACAGGATTATTCTCCTGCCTTGAATTATTTTTATTTGATAAATTAAAAGTCTGGCCCCAAATCAAATTTAAAAACCAGATGCCTTTCCATGAACTGGAATACCATCTTTCAAGCAAGTCTATCCTCATGTATCTTCTAAAAACACCTTGTCCAGGTTCTGGTTAGGATGGAGTTAATTTTCATCTGAGCTGGGAGAGTAGCTGGAGCTGGTGGCCCCTGTGGCTGGGACACAGCTGGGATAGGTCACTCATTAGCCCACAGCTGGGACAGGTTACCCAAATTGGCCCAAGGGCCCTTCCACCCAATGGGACACCTGCTCAGTGTATAAATTGGGGATGGAGCTAAGGGGCAGGTGTTTGCTCCTCAGGAGGGAGCTGGGCATTAGGATCTGTTGTGAGCTCTTCTACTGTGAGTTATGTGCTTCAGCATTTTCTGTTATGGTTTGTTTGGTTTTTTTTTTTTTTTTTTTTTCCTTTTTTTTTTTTTTT